>JAPZDZ010000026.1:6976955-6987178 GCA_029783805.1 Acanthurus tennentii | reverse complement strand
TGAAAAGCGCTGTTATCGTACATACCAGTAAACTGGACAGTTCCAGCACATTCACAGATTTGTGTACATATTTACAAATTTCAGTTCACTTGCAAATCTAAATAGATTTTCACAAATTTCTGTACAAATTCACAAAGTTTGCACATGTTGCACGGATACAGTTTCATAAGTCTCTTGCAAAAATAAAACTGATGCAATAATACCCCCATAGTTCAACAGAAAGAGAGGAGCACCACATCACCACCTCTGGAGTTGCAGCGTGCGGGGGTAACAGCAGGTGATGGGGGTATTAAAGATGGTTTGGAGTGAGGAGTGATGGGATAGTACTGCACAAATTTAATTGGTTTTCTTTCAGTCAAGAAGAACCGGATCCACAAATGTTTAATATTCTACAGTTGGAGATCTGCTCATTTAAAATGGTGGGAATGTGTTCTTGGACATCAATAATGGTGGTTGTATCATCCATTCAAATGAACCTAAATATACCCTAAAACACTTTCACAAGGTTAAAAATGCTGTTAGCAATGTCAGCCGCACTGTGCATCATAAATTGATTATCTAACTTTGCAAGTGATGCAAGTGCATCTAAGAGAGTTTTCTTTCACTACTAGTTCACACAGACTTGTGTGTTTTTACAAGCAAAGAACTCTCCAGCAGATAAATCAACACCTTCTCAGCAGCTGGGATGTACTGTCTGTGCTGGTTGATGGATACGTTTTGACTAAGAAATGCACAGCCACACATTTGCAAAAAAACACACACACACGCACAAACTTCTGCACACACATTTTGAGGTTTCTTAAAATAAATGTGTCTTGGTGTGGAAATAAAACAGATTAGTGTGCAATGCAGTCATTTTGTCCACCAGCATGTTCTTTTTTGTAAAAGTTATAAATTATACAAAATATCTACTTTTGTTCCACTATTAACATTTATCCTTTTAACTATTAATGTGCTACACATCATATTAGTATTCAGCTGACATGGGATGAACCATGTTACGTTGATGAATTTTATTATGATTGGACTTCCCATTGTTGTTACTTTGCATATTTGCAGAGCTAGAAATTTCTATCAGTGATCAAAGCAACTTTATCATGAAAGATTCAATATCATCCTCATTTCAATTGTACTTGGTGTCTCGCTGAGCTTAGCAGAAATTATTGCAATGATTTGGGACATTAGTGAATCGTGAGAAAATGAAAGTTCACTCACTGAAATAGATCCAGCAAAACAGTAGCTGCAGCTTATCTGCAGTTTTGTCATGTGTGTGTGTGTGTGTGTGTGTGTGTGTGTGTGTGTGTGTGTGTGGGTGTGTGCATGCGTGTGTGTGTGTTGGGGGGGTCCACATGTCATGTTTTGTTTTGTTTTGGGGTTTTTGTTAATTTGTGGATACCATATTGTTTTTTTTAATCTATGTGTTTTTAACAGAAGACATTAATGAATTTATTGTGCTACTGTATGTCTATCAATGCACCGTGTAGTACTCTCTCACTAACATCATGGCCCAAGATTGCTTAGACTATGATGTAGTGAGTATGAAAAATCACAGTTCTTTCCACAGCTTCATAAACCAAAATCTGTAAGAGTAAGCTTCACACTTGCAGTAAAAATACTGCTATGCTTGACATTTGTGTCAGACATGTGCTCTCCAGTTATTGTCATAACCTGTCAAACTCCTAGAGTTTTTTGTTTGTTTTAATTATGTATTTATGTGTATTTTCCTGCTTTATTTTGTTATTATTGCCTCTTTTTTCATGTTCCATGTCCTGTCAAGTTCCTCTGCTGTGTGATTGTTGGCTCTGCCCTAATGTGTTTTACCTGTATCTTATTGTCTCCTCTGTATTTTAAAGTTTATGTCCTTGTCTTCTCTCCTTTGATATTAGTTTGCGTGTTTGTTTTGTTTCAATTTTTCATGTTCATGTCTTGATTTTTTGGTCACAGTGAAGCACATCAGGTTCAGTTCATAGCAAAAGGTTACAGATATACTTACCACATCTTCTGCTCACTTTCCTCTGTAGTCATCGGTGTAGGTGTCTTTAAGAGAGCTAGCAGCATGGGCGAAGCTAACCTTTTAGTCCTCTGTACAGACAGCTGCTTCCTGGGCTGTAGGATATCACTGACTGCACGTTGTACCATTTGTCAGGGAAAAACTGTGCAGAGAGACAGAGTAAAGAGTTTTGCTCAGAATGCTGCAGGCAGGAAACAGAAATTCAATAAGAGAAATCTCATGACTTTTTGTTGGATTCTTACAAAGATGCCTATTCACTTTTTGAACTTTATATCCAATAAGAAGACTTCAAGATCAGCATGTACAGTTGGACAGTTGGATAAAACTACAGTATGCTAAAAATAAATAGCCTCATGAACATAGCATGTGGCAAGTAGCTTGTTTTCCAGGTTATCCCTAATAGGCAGCTTAAGCACTGCAAAAAAATGCTTGCTAGCACTTTTATAAATACAGTCTTTTCACTTTGACTTTGGTTTTGTTTCAATTAAAAATGAAGGTTCAGTATGTGGGATTAATGAGGATCAATTGGCAGAAATGGAATGTAATTGTTTCTAGCCTATCTAGCAATCAATTTCCGGCTGCCTAGCTAAGGTTAGCTAAACACATCCATACAGCTAGTTCTCAGGACCACAATTCAATGTTATGATGTTTACTTTTATAAGCAGTGTAAAACTGAAAAAACACACAAACAAGATATTGCATCACATCATTAAATAAACATGGACATACAACAGGTAAATATCAAGCAAAGCAGTGTTAACGGATCTCATTTGTCCAGGCTACCACAAACATCACAACACAAGTAATTGCATTACACTGAGTATTAAAGCATCCCTGAAATGCATAGCAACATGTATACATGGTAAAATGCATGTATGAAACCAAGGCCTAAAGGCCAGCTTACTCTTGTAATATCAAGCAGTGATCATAAACATAAATCTAGTCAAAAGAATGTGCTCATGTCAAAGATATAGCATATCACAATCTGTAAACTCACAGATAATGCCCTTTCAAGGGCCATGAAAGAGGGATGGCAAAGGATGAACAGACATGACCTTCACTGGCACACACAAGCCATTTTCAGGTTATTCAGACTGACTTCCTGGTTAGACCGGCATCCTGTCACACAGGAACCAGGAAGTCAACAACCAAAACACTGACAAAAGTTTACAGAACACTGGTGGCCAAAACAATAATCATTCGGTTTTCATTAGCGTCATTAAGAAAAAAAACAATAATTATGTCTTTGTCGTGTCTTTTTTACCTTAGAACAAGCAGTATATATTGACAAAAAGAAGCAGCTCTTCTTCCACAGAGGCTTTGCAGATGCTTAGGGGCCACCTTAGGGTCTGCTGGGGAGTATCAGTTGTTTGCAGTCAGCAGCCTCTGCAGTAGATTTCACTAAATCCTACATGACTGACCTTTAAGGAAGTGGAGTAACTAAATTACAGCAAATCCGCGGAGAGCAGGTTAGAGGGCCCACCAAAGGCAGGCGGAGCCATATGAATGCTACTGCCTTAGAAGCTTCACAAAGGTGAAAACTCCTCTACTACCCTCCTAAGTATTGATAATAGTGGAAACTGAAAACATTTACAAATTGCCTGAATTTTTGTGAGCATACTGAATAGTTAAATGGTTTAAACAAACAGGAGCTAGATCTAACTCAAGAAATCAGTTGAATTGGACAAAATGAGGCAACAGTCAGGAATGAGCATCAATACTGACAGAAGTGGAGTGTTTACACCATGGTTTGACCTTGTCTTACAGAGCCATACTCACTCACTCAGTGATGTGAAGTTTTTTGCCATCTGCGTGTTTGTGTATGCAGAAGTGCAGAAAAAGCAGTGTTGTCCATATGGATTGATCAGTGGGTGGTGGTTGATTAATTAAATAGGCTTTGCGGGCATCAGGTTTGTTGTTGTCGGATTGTAGCACTTAATTGATTGATTCATTTTTATTAGTCATGTAATGCAATTACCTATTGACAAGCCGGGGAGACTGGTTCTGATCAATAAACACTGGTAGTGGATAGGGTTTCAACAACCATCTGTGTTTTTATAATGCTTTTATAATCCATGAACCTTAAACCTCAGCTACGAGCTATATTAGCATTTTACAATCAATATCCAATAACTTATACAATACATTAAGATTGTAGCATCAATAATTAGTAAGAATACGAAAGAAGTGATATTGAAAACCTCACGATGAACTCTAGTTTATATGGAGAGCATGTGCAGTCACAGTAAAAATGAAAAATTATAACAGTTGAATAATATGTCAATCCATCAGTCTGGCTATTTAAGTAAGTGTGGATGAGGGTGGGGACGTATAGAAAAAATCCATTGCAAATAAAATGTTAATGCCAGTGGTACTTTTTTTCTTGAAGAATGATTTAAAAAGCATTCACATTTTCGTTCAAATTTTGAAGAGTTTGCTTTGGAGAAAAGAGAGGTTGTGTTTTAACACTGTAATTTTAATTGTAAGCACTCATATTTCATACTTTTGACAGGGACTCTATTATGATACTTTCAGTTCTTTTGGTTCAATTTGAGATAATGACAAGACTTTTCATTTTACTCAACATTCAATAATAACTTCGAAAGCATTAATCATTTCATCACGCAGAGAGCACTTTGGGCAATTTATTCTAAGGTATTATAACAAACTATTATCTCAAAAACTCTGATAGAAATCGAGCCAAGAGGGCTTGTTTTTTTTTTTTTTTTTTTTAAACACTACAGTGTTTTACATCATTTACAATGTTTCATGACTGGAGGTGTATTACAGCGATAAGAATATTGTTATGAATTCGTACAGTAAGAATTAACAATCTTATAATGAATATAATTACAAAACCTATTTTGTCTACTTTTTTTCCTCTTCTATAATAGAAAATAAATGCCATAGGCCCAAGGGTACAGCATCTGGATAAGTAGATTAATCCTCATATTTTTAACACCTCAGTTGGAGGATGCATTTGTTTGACCATTTTCCCACCACACTGTTTTCCTAATTGGGAATTGCTTGCTTTCTCTGCAGCACTTGTGTATGTTGTATTCTAAGCAGCATCTAAGTTAATTCTACCACAGACTCTCCTGTCATTCTCTAGTTCATTTCAGTACTTGGCTCCCTTCTTTTTCGCTGCAGGCGTCTGCTAATAGGGACCTTGCCCGAGGTGCTTCACCTCACAGCCGGCACACTGCTGTATCAACATCGGGGCCATGATATGCACAACAAAACTGGACTTTCTTATTAGCTCCGCCGGTCTCTTCCAAGAATATGCGACTGTCTGTAGGATGTTAGATATTAGTTGTGTATTTTCACGTCTGAAATGAGCAGATTATTAATGCTGAAAGATGAGATGAGTGAGCACGTTCTCCTCTGTAGACCATGCAGAGGACATTATCTACTGCAGCATTCTGGGTGTACGTCTCTTCCAACAGTCTGACCTAGTTACCAAATCACTCTCACACTCAAACACACACACACACACACACAAAGCTCTCCAGTGAGTATTGCAGGGGATGAGTAAAGTGTCACTCCCTCGGCAGAGTTGCGTTGCTATATGTAAGACCGGATAGCAACAGTTCAGGGGGACTAAAGGAGAGGAGGTAACATTGGCTCTGAAGACTTTACTTAATGTGTTTTCCTCACTGTGTGTGTGTGTGTGTGTGTGTGTGTGTGTGTGTTTGCGTGACGCACATGCTGGCTGACTCTCCATTTCTCTCAGTTGCAGAGCTGCACTCCAGCACACATAGCTCACTGTTCCTCCCAGTTCAGCCTTCACTAAATCAGCTGGCGTTTACGCTCGCTCTTTCCCTTATCCTCTCCCTCATCCCTCTCTCTCTCTCTCTCTCTCTCTCTCACTCTCTCCATCTAAACCTTCTGACAGTGTCTGTCTCTCTGTTTTTTTTATTCTAGCTGTCTTTCTTCTCTCCCTTTCCAATTTAAATGTTCTCTTTATATTGGATGTTGTACGGCCAGTTTTGTCTTTGCCCAGCCATTTTTCTTTCTTCCAACCCGTGAACTGAAATTAAATGCAAATCATGAAAACCAGTCAAGCCAACCTACTGGGTATCCAGTGTGTGTTTGCTATTGTTTTGTTTTGTTTTTTTTTTGTTTTTTTTTTTAACTGTCTGTGCTAGTGGTCCACTCTGATAAAGACGAGCTATATTTTCCCTCAAAAAATTTTGGCCCACAGAAGATAAATGCGCCATATCCAACACCAACGGAGAAAAAAGGAGTGTGTATTTATCACATAGTACTTTGAATATGTTTGTGTTATTCACCGTAGGTGACTGAAATAGCAAGACATTTTTGTACAGTGTGTGGGTGGTGGAAGTGCGCACATTTCTCAAAGATGGTCTAAAGGATATATTGTTGGAGCAATCTGCCCACATGCTGTCAGACATGCATCCATAGTGGGAATAAGTGGCCTGTTTATGGGTTCATCTGTATGCATACAGAGGGTCCATCCCCTAGAGGCAGGAGTCTGTCTGAAACTTGCATTGATGTTGAGTGTCTGGAAGAAGAGAATGAAGGCCAACGGCAGATTTGTAGCCCGAGGTGTAAAAACCGGCATCCAGCTGTATTTCATTTACAGCATGTCTCATTTATCTCATAGACCCCATAAAACCTGCATAAGTTTGCGCTCTGTGTCGTTGGACTCATCCGGACCATATTGTTCAGTTCTAAGGGCAGAGTTTGAATCTCAAAAGTGTTAAGTAGAGGATCTTGCGCCATGAATGAAGCAGGCTCTGGAGGTGTTTTGGGTGAAGTGAACGGCTGAGGCAGAGGCCTGCGGCAGGGGCACTGAGCCATCATCTTTGGCCAGGGCTTATGTCAGGGCTGTGGCAGTGATTGCCATGCCGCGCAGCCTGGGGATGTAGTGTAGCAGTGGCTCTCGCTCCTGTCTCCTCCCCTGTCCTCCATGTTGTGAGACACACTCACTGCCCTGGAGCCGGAAGCCATGGCACGGAGCCTGGCTGGCCTACCTGTGTCTGCCCTTATCCCATCAGCCAGCTGTGGCAGCTCCGTGTGTGAAGAGGCGAATGCGTGTGTGTGTGTGTGCGTGCATGTGTGTGCATATGTGTGTCTTAAGCAAGCTGAAAATCAGTGACTATAGCAAAGCGTTTAGCTGCATCAAGGCTTGCACTTTCATTTTTGTTTCTTTTTTGTAAAACTCAATGAAAATACATTAATTTTGAGTAAGTGATTTGTTAAGAGCTCAACCTGTTATTGCACTGAGTGTACTCTTTAACCAAACCATGATATTACAAATGACAGAGTCTGAAGAATCCATGAGCACTGTTGAGAAACTGCCATTTTGCTATTTAAAAGCAATTTCTTCAAGTGTGAGACAGGCAAGCCAGTCCATTTCACAAAAGACGTGTTATCCATCAGCCAATTGATTTGCAAGAGACTTGGAAGAGAAAGCACTCCCCTTCTCACTACAGCTGCATGATACTGCCTGTGTGTCAGCTTGGATATGCCAATATTTTTATCCATGCTGTCTTATCAATATCTTCATTTTCAAAGAAAAGCAATTAAAATCTGATAGCCCTATTCTTTTTTGTTGTTGATTGCCTTTCATTACTATAATTCTGCTCCAGTTTTTTCATCCAACAAAGTTTGCAGAGTAATACTTTTCTGCAGCACAGCTCTGCTTTGAATCCGCACAGTCACATGTGTTTAAACTAAGCATTGCCTTTTGTCAATGTGTGTGTGTGTGTCTCTATACTTTTCAACTTCCACAGCCTATTCATGGCTCTCAGCCCAAACACCATTTGTTCCTCCTTGAAAACATAAATCTTTTTAAAGTTATCACAAATGTATAGACTCATTTATTTAAAAAATTGTTCCTAAGACAGATGGGCACTGTGGTGTTTAGCAAATGTCAAACAATAAATAGTACACTTGTGCATTTGGTACATTTGGTGTCATAATGAGTATTCATGCAGCAGGTTGGTGTGTGTATGCGTGTGTGGGGGGGCAGACTCAAAATAAACTGCAGCACTCATATTCATGTTAATGAAGCAAAATGTCAGCCACTGTATCTCTGTAGCTTTTTTTTATAATGTATGGACAACCATTAAGGTTTATGGTACACATCAATGAGCTATAGACTCTAGGCTGTAATGTTTTCATGCAACCAGCATTAACTTATAGATATTTCCTTGATGCTTCAACATGATGTGTAATTTTCAAATTCATTTAGGTCATCTTTAAAACCTGTTAAGGCTTTTGCATAAAAATGTAATATTTTCTCTGTATCTGCACTGCTTTGTTTATGGTTCATACACATCCTTTGTTTCAACCCCCTCATATATTCATATCAATCTTCAATTAATCAGTCAATTAAAGGGTGGAGTGAAGTGAATTTCTTGCAGAAAGCATGGTCTCTAAACATACAATTTAAAATAAAAGAACCATATTAAAACCAATATTAAAACATCCATGTTAAAGTGCTAAAACGAATATTTGGATATATATTAAAACAAACAAACAAAAAAACAATAGCAATTACAACATTCATATAAAAAAGAAATGTCAGCTGGATGCATTAAATAAAAAGGACCAAAATAAAACAAACATTTTTTTAATGCTTTTTTTGTGGTAACTTAAAACTCCATTCTGTGTGTTAGGGTAGGCTGTAATGTAATGACTTATGATATTTATACATTTAATTTAATGGTTTAACTGAAGGTGTTTTAACATAGAGTGGAAAACTACTTAAGAGATTAAGGACACTATAGGAAAATGCTCTTTGTCAGCTGCAGGAATGACCAGGAGACCAGTATTGAAAGCCGTTATATGGACTAGCTTTAACAGTATCATTAGTTCGAAGAACTGCCAATTAAACAAACAATGTCACATATATACACATCATATCCATTGCAGTGGATATTAAATGCAAGTTGAAAATCACTAACAATATGTTTGGAAATGTGAGATGAATCCGGTGAGAGAAGCAGACCATAACTACTCCTGAGAGATGAACATCAGCCACACCAGTCCCAGTTCAGACAGAACACCTGCATGTTGAGTGCTGTAAAAACCCAACGATGCTCATGCTAACATTCATCAGTTGCAAATGGATACAGTCAGTTCATCAATGACCAAAAACATGAGTATATTTAATAAACTCTGTTCTTTAAGCATGTTCACACACACACACACGCACACACACACTAGTATCATGTATTGAACAGATAATACTCCCTGCTTAATTTCTTTATTCAGTATAACAAAAGTAAAAAACTATATCCTTGAACTTCAAGTGTGTTCCTTGGAGAGATGTTTTATAGGTTTGAGTTAAGTCATGCCTACAATACCCCAGTCTAAGATCTGAGCAACTGAACATCCACTTTAAGAAGATTCTTGGAAAATTCTGAGTATATAGCTCTATGATGGTGTATACTTTGAGCTGATATGACCCCACAGGAGCAGCTCTCCTGCATTTTGAATCTATTGTACATAATATAACATGGAAATGCAACATTAAAACAGTAATAGCAAGATTTCTTTAAAATGATAAAGGTTAAGTAGATCTGTAAAGCAATGACTTCATTATCCTGGAAGCAAAATTAAAAACCGTCTCCTGACACAAGCATTGATATGTAGTGGTAACAGCCAAAGGTGTAAATTCAATCACACTGCAATATGCTTTATGAGCTTCTCCCTGATTATGTATCCCCCCCTAACCAGTGCTGAGAGCAGAGGGAGGTCTCCTTAATATGGGAGTTTAGGCTTTAATTTAACTAAAGTGGTCAGATTTATGCATTTTGAATAATGAACATCAGTTTGCATTACCTCTACTTGGGAATGCACACAGGCACACACTTGAAATTATACTCTTATAGAGAAATGCACATCCAAGCTTTTGCACGCATGTACACATAAGCACAACAGCAGATAATATTGTAAACCTAATGGTAATTCAAAAAGTGCTTTGTCATTATTTAATCAAATGTGTTTTTTTAAAAAAAGCCCAAAATGTGTGTAAATCATTTGTTTTAAATGGAAGGGGGAAGGTGAGAAAGCTGAGTATTTTTTAATGTACATGTATATAAGGAAGAGAATCATAACTAATACAACAGAGTAAGAAAGTGCTTTAAACTGCAACCTCTGCAATCAGGCAAAAGGCTTCTCTGCTCCTTTTAACAAAAGGTTTGAGTTCTACAAAACTTAATTAGTAATTGTGCTTAAC
>JAPZDZ010000026.1:6958289-6972905 GCA_029783805.1 Acanthurus tennentii | reverse complement strand
ACACACACACACACACACACACATGCGCATACACAAACACCCTTTTTCTGGATTGCAGTACTACTGGGGACAAGCCAGGGGGGATCAGAGTGGGAGGTTGGTGTATGAGGGAGGGAAGTATTTCTGTGTCACGAAAAAGCCAGATCCATGTTTCCCTCCGCTCCACCCTGCTCATCAGGGTCCCATAGCCCTAAAAAGAGAGCCCCCAAGTGGAACGTCTCTCTGATCCTCCCCCCTCTCCTTCATTGGTCCCCCCAACAGGAGGTCTGGACTCCACCAGAAACCCTCGGCCTCCCTCTGAGCCTCTATGATCCCCTCCATGTCCTCGCCGTGGATAAAAGTCGTCTTACATCCTCACAGATGTCAGGCCAATTTTCCAGCACCCAGGGCCCCACACAGATGCACAGGTTTGTGTCACAGTCAAAGGCGCCACAGCAGCACTCATAGACGCATCACATAACTAATGTGTGTCACTGCTGCATATCAAAGTCTTTATGCATCCCCACAGACTCCTAACTTATCATTACAAAGACACACTCACACATGCACCCACATGCACTCTGACTCCCTTTCACACACACACACTTGATGCACTTTTTTTAGCATGCAACATTCTCTGATAATAACCTTTTTTGTTTCTTTTTTTTTGTTTTGTTTTGTTTTTTGTTTTTTTTATTTTGCCGTGTGCCAAGTTTCTGCAAAATAACCATGAGATTAAATGGAACAAACTCAAAACCAGACAGATGCCCTATCATATTTGAAGTATCGCCACCTTCTGTGTTTTGAAAAATGAGTGGCTATATTTGAAGCATGAGCGTCGGCTCTGCTTCTCCACACTGTTTATCTTAGTTGACTTCCCATGGGGGATTGTAATGCCTGTGTCAGTGGACACACTAATAGAGATGTGTGAGGTTAAGACTATTGTATACATCAACGCCAGGGATCTGTGCTCCACTATTATAGGCCTGTCACCTTCCTCCAGGGATTATACAGGTTTTAAATGGAAGAACGGCTCCTTACAATACAATACTGAGGGGTTTTAATCTAGACAAACAACACCTTCATATGAGGTATTATAGCAGACTGTCATCCGCAGATCTCACTTCTTGTAGAACAGGATGTCGCTGAAGGCCTGCCACAGACCACATGAAGAGGATTAGTCAGAGTAAATCTACCTGGAAAATGTTAATGTGCTAAACCAAATGAAACAGTCTGAAAGAGTCAGAAAGAGAGGCAGTAATAGGAATTATGTATCAGCAGGTTGAGAAGGTTACTTTTAAAATGTCATCCGTATCAAAATAGAGATGTCCTGCTAAGCGTTACATTGGTAATACAACATTTCTGCGGCTTTCAAAGTGCATTTAGTACTTTGAAACTCACCCTTACATGCTCATTCTCAATACCAGCTATTATTTTTAGTTTTGCAATGGTGGTCTTTCTGTCTGTTGGTCGACCACTTTTATACAGATTAAAATAAAGCACTGGTTGAACTGGCACACAGTTTGATATAGATGTTAATAGCTTTCTGAGGACTGCTTTGATGATCAAATGACTTTTCCTCCAGAACCTGGTTTGACAATTCTTGGATGGATCGCAGCTAAATTTGGTGCAGACATTCATGTTACCCTCAGAATGAATTGAGATAACTTTGGTGATCATTTAGTGTTCTTATAAAGCACCACTGGCAGGTTAAAATTCAGTGTTTCAGTACTTTTAATTACAACCAAGTATCTGAAAAACCAAAGACATTTCCCATCTGCATTTGTTTTACTTTGTGTTTGGTGATGATAAGCAAATTTTAGCATGCTAACACACAAAACGTAGGTGATGGAAATTTGGAAATTTGATGGTAATTTTAATGCACAATCGACATCTTTGCATTGTTATTGAGGCAGGTATAGCATACTCATATCAGAAATCATTAACATGTTAGCATGGCTGCAGATTCTTAGTCTTTGTCTTATTAAATTGCACTTTGTTTGGATAACAGATAATTCAATTTAAGAACTGACTGCAGAAATCAAATAATATGTCATTTAAATATTTCACGGAAATGTAATCCCCTGAATAGGTTTCATTGTTTCAGGGGCACAGGAGGCTTTTTAATTTTATTGGATGCCTTTTTAAAGAATCTGGGGGCATGGAAAGCCCTTTATAAAAATATTTCAAAAATGTCATTTTAATTTTTTAACAGATAAAATAAAGTCAATTATATCCTAGAAATTGGACCTAAAATTTTATCTTACTGATGGAGAGAGAAATCCACTGAGATTGTACAATTGGCCCTTTCATTCAAAAGGAAACCGTATTCTCATCTTCAGCTATTTCACAGTTTGTACGGCTCAAATATTAACCTCTGTGATACAACAAAAGGCTTTCTCGGATTTAAAGTTTTTCATTACTAGCCCCAAGCCATTTCCAACAACTTGAGCAGCTGTAAAGAGTTGAAGTACAGTTTCCCTTAACCCTGAGGAAAGGTGATTGTATTTGTTTGCCTTTGAGAGCGCGTGCATGTGTGTGTGTGTGTGTGCTTGCCTGTGTGCGCCTTAAACTGGTGTGTGTGTGTGCCCGTGCAAGTTTGCATGGGGGATGCATGCCTTTTTTGTCAGTTTCTGAAATAGCTTTCTGACCTTTCCATGAAGTTTTTCTCCTTTTTTGTGCTGTCAGCCATATCCTCCTTCTTCTAAATGGATGGCCGTTACTTGCACTTTCTTTCCAACAGCAGCACATGGCTGATGATATGCATTAATAACGTTTAATACTGATTACAATCTCAATTTAACCATCCTACCCCCTACCTTCTTTCCTCCTGTCTCTCTGTCTTTCAGCTTTTCTCTGTGAATTTATTCATGGAGTGAAATAGCAAATTAACGAAATTCCAAATGGGTATGGCAAAGCCCTTAGAGCAGAGTAACAAGTTGGGTGAGAAAACACACCAATGTCTTCATTTACATTTTCATTTAATTTTCCTTTGGCCTGTAGCGCTGTGTACAGAATCAATCTTCCTAACTCCATTTCCAATATATTACTGAGAGACAGCAGGAAGAAAGGGGAGGTATTGATTAGAGCGTTCATTGTGTCTTCTCACAGATTGCACACTTCATAAGAACAGTGATGAAATTGCTGTTTGTTTCCTTTTTCTGTGTCTTTATTTTATCTGAGAGAGTAATGATGGTTGTTTGATGTGGCTGAGTTGTGACAGTCAATACAAATTTATCTCTCCTTCTGCACAACACATTTGCTCTGCTTTGTCTTGACCCACTAACTACAGATTCCTAAAAGAAAGACGCTGCTTTCGTCTTGTGATCAAATCAAGCTGCATCTTAGATTTTAATCAAATGTATTATTGTCATAATCCTGTACATTTTTGAATCCGTATTTGCGCCCGGGGGAATGTAAACATCAGCACTAACACAGTGATTATCATCTGGTTGACATCTCTGTATTAAAGGCTCAACAAATGAGCAATGCTGTCCATCAACTTAAACTCATTTGAGCATTGAGCATCAGTGATGTAAAACAAAAGGCTCGTCTGTGTCCCGTCTTCCTGCAGGAGTCCTGCTCTCTGTCGATTCAAGTGCAACAACTTAATCCTGGATATTGTGATGAAGACAGGTCTCCACAGAGATGTTTACACAACAGTCTCTGACTTTCTGCTGCTTGGCCAGAGTCCCAATTCATCAATTTCACTTTCTGCAACCGGATGTTAGCCAGGAACAGCACTGAGTCCAAGCTGGGCTAATGGCTCTTACTCCTGCTGTCTTCCATCTCTTTTCGGGGCGGTCAGGCTGGATGGTTAGAAGGTGGTAAGTGCAATGATAGTCTCAAAAATCAGCTGGTTTTAGTCCAAAACCTATTCTTCTTGTCAAATACTGAATTCGTGTACTACAGGCTTTTTTTTAAAGCCCAAAAAATGACGGATTGCAACTGAAAAATAAATTTGAAGGCCATTCCTTCCACATGCGCTACCTTTGCAATGGAAGACAAAATTAATGAGTGGCTCTGTCCTGCTTTTTATTTGGTTTTGGGAAGAATTATTCTCCTGAATCTCCAGCTAAATTGGTTTTGGATAGCATTAACACATTGGTTATTTATCATCTTCCAGCCATGTTCTTTTGTAAAGCATAGGCCACAACTTAGACAACTTGTACCAGCAAGAAAGCAAAAATCTCACACCGTTGCGTCATGTATTTTTTTTCCAATAATAAGGTTTAAAACCAGTCAAGGGTTAGGTGAGAACAGTAAACATTTTTTTCACAGTTTTATTTATAATGCAATACTATTGCTAATATCAGGGCGAACAAGGTCTGTCCTGCAAAACATAACCAATGCTACTCATTAGCTGCAGTCTTTTAGGATTGTTCTATACACAAGTAGCCATCATATACATATTGGAGACCTTTGTACAGGATTTTTGATTTAAAACCTGTCAAATTTAGGTAACTAATGATGCATTGAGTATTGATGAGCATTAACTTAAGATAGCTGGCTACTGCTGTTCACATCTGCTACAGACAGCCATCAAATTGATTGACAAAATTGAAAAATTGAAGGTTGTTGGATTGAGAGATCTGCTCTTGTTTACCTCCTGTAAAATCCAAGACTCATTCTTTTAAAAAAAAATATTAGTGATGAATCAGCCTTCATCGTTCTTGTAAACTGCATATTTGTAAACAGTAAAGAAAAAGGGCAGGGATCAGTGAGTCTGTTCTAAAACTAATATTTAACACTGAGTAGAGAGATTTTAATAGGAATCTTTTCAAGCATTAGAGGAGCAATGATAACTTCTGGTTAACCTTTGCTGGAAAATAAGGTGCGTTTCAAGCTTGCATAAGGCTCTAGCAGCAAAATAGGAAGTCAGACACAAAAACAAAACAAATGTTTATTAAACAGCTCAAAACACTAGTGTGCAAAAGGTGCACATATTAGTATTTTTGCTTGATGTTTTTTCAAATTTAATTGTAGTGAAGCCTGTGTGTTTTGTAAGCAGAGCGTAGAGGATGCAGGCTCAGGAGACTGCTGAGGAGGCAGCAGAAAGATTTTTACTGCCCTGGAAAGACAGCCTGTTCTGAGCTGCAGCACTAAATGTTACAGGTTTGGGTAACAAACTCAACTTTGCCTTCAAGCAACCTGCAAGGCAAACACAGCAAAGCACAGGCAAACATAGTCGGTCGGGTCATCAATGAACTCATTAAAGAAGAAAAAGTAATAGCACTGAAATAGAAGGATATACTGTATATATTAAATATTTACTGGGGCACTAAATAATTCAAATGACTTGCCCTACTTATGTTTATGTAACTAATAATTTAACAAAAGTTTTGATTTAAAGTATGATGTTTAAATAAAATTCTATATTCCTGCTGTCGGTATAATTAGTCTGCAGCTGTCGGTGGCAGCAATGAAATTCAATGCTCCTTGTGTTTGAGGCCGAAAGTCTGTTAATAGGAATCCTGACACCATTTCACACCTTCAGCAGGAAAACACAGGCAAATCTGCCTCGAGACAAGTCCTCCATATAATAGTATCAGTTGAGATTCTGATGATTTTCATCAAGGAACGGAGACTCCTAATGGAGGTGTATATTAGGCACCCAGCTGTCTGTCAGTGCAGCTCAATGATTGATGGGAGGAGACATGCGCCATTTACTGGCCAAGCTGGAACTAGAAGGAATCTCCATCTTCTCTTTCAAAGCAGTCACAAGACGCCTCACAGAGAAAATTGGTCTGTTTCCACGAGGGAGATCTCTGCTAAAGGCAGGACCAGTCACAGAGACCTCCCGACACTGTGGATTTGATTATGCACACAAGTATACCTGCACACATACACACACACACACAGAACACACACAGGTTCACACGTTTACTGAGGTACACAAGCAGGTCTTTCTAATTGTAGGATGCACACAACCTGAAAACCCGGTCACACATGCACAATTATGCACACAAACACCCTTTTTTTTTGTAAGTCAGTTTGTCTCAGCTTGTTGGAGATGCCTGCCAGTCAAAAGTAGCCGATAGAATCACAAGAATTTCGACTTTTAAATTTAAATTGCAATGTTTTCTCTTTACACAAAAGATATTCAATGATTGATCTCAAATTCATATCAGCATATGCTTGCCTGCGCTTCAGTAAAAAAACACCAACTTGAATGCCAATACACACATGAATGACAAATGCTCATCAGTAGGCAATCAATAAAGATAACCTACAACAAGTCTTTGTTTAATAGGATGAAAAATGTTGTAACCCATGGGATCTAAAGTGTCTCAACAGGCAGATGTATTGTTACTGTCTTATGGAACAAATTGGCTCAGACTTTGGCTTGCTGCGGCACAACCGCTCGCTCATACAGTAACTGACAGTGTGGCAGTTAATTGAATCCCCATCTTGCTCTCTAATATGTCTGCTGTCCTGTATTCGAATAGAGTAAGTTTGCCTCTGACTGACATACAGCATGCTGTCATCCACCCATTCATCAAGCTCTTGTGAAAACAATGGGCTGTTTGGAGCCAGGCCTGCCATCGTCGCCAGTCCAGGGGGACATGGGAGCCAAAGACAGATGCCGTCTCATCTCTGCTAATTTGATTTCTGGTGTGTGCCTGTCGCAGCTACATGGGCTGCACATTAATTGAGATCATGCAAATAAGACAGGGCTTAATTTACTTAATTATAGATTTTTTTTTTCTCTCTCTTACAGTGTTTCTTCATCCCTCCACCAGTTTCTTAGTTCAGTCAGATGGATGTGTCATCTTCGCTTCCATTATCAAGCATCCTCTAAGAGAGTGCTTTTAGGCATCGTAGAGAGTGTTTGACATTGGTTAGTATTCACTTTTCATTTCTACATGGAACTGTCTGAAAACATTATTTTGGCATGTTTGCCCTTTTGATCCGTCGTAGCTTCTCAACATTTACGAGGGACAGAAATAAAGTAAGTCAGAGTCAGTCTAGTAACACAGGCAGCTGAGGTAATTTACCTTTGATTGACACTCTACTATTAATGGCTCAACTAGCTGAGCTTTTGACATGACAGCACAGTTTAACATGAGAGTTTTTCTAAATGTTGCTTCATAACATGATGTTTGGAGAAGAAAAACACCAAAGAACATGCTGAAGTTATCTTGTAACTCATTTTCACAAAGAGGCAGTGATTGCAATCATGTTTTTACTTCATGTCTAATTAATTACAGTAGTGATATGGAGTAACATAAAGTTAATTGTGAACTTTCTTCACTGTCACTTAGATGGTAATATTAAAGGAACAAAACCAACTGATCAACACACAGTTCAACATTATATTAATTAACTGCTAAAAATATATGTTTGCAGATAATATACACCAACTTAATGAATCCTTGTAATTGCAGCCTATATCATTGCTTACTTTCGGTCTATTTGCTTTCATTTAACAGGCTGGTCCAGCACATGTGGACTCACTGCAGGGGCTGGAAATGACAGGGAGCCGTTAGCTTTTGCTTCTGTGAAAACCTAGTAAATCCAAATTTGTCCTTTTTTCATGTTGAGGGTTCTTGGCTGACTTGCTAGTGCTCTGGATAGTCAATATATAAATGCAGGAATCAGATTATTTTGTTCAGAAGTTGTTATGTTAGGTGTTTGAAAGCCACAGCTTCATTGCAATGGGACCAACCTGTGCTTTCCACTTTGCCGAAATGTGACAGGGGTCTACATAATTGCAGCTATGTGACTTATTAACAACCTTCTTTTCTTAATAAATTCATTTAGCTATTTTCTGAGGTTTCTTTTAATCAAGCTCTATGCAGTAAGACAACATAGACAGTATTTGCTCCTGGAGTTATTACTGTTGTTTTGAAATCTCACCCCAGCAGAGTGAGAATAGTGTTTTACCCCCTTTGTTATAGTATTTGCCGGGAGATGGTATTACTGCTGACAAAAGTGTCAAAATGAATTATACATTTCACCAAGAAATACATATCATACCTGAATACATTATCACAAAGCAGTCTGGCTATGAGTCAGTGTGTATTTTATGCTGATGTACAGATTAAGGAGCTGCACAGAGGCACCTGTGGATGACTGCTATCTATTCCAAACATAATAGCATGAAATAGCAAAGGCTGAACTCTGATCCCAGGGAAAGTTGAGGAATATCAAAAGCAATATCGCACAGATTGCCAAAGCTCCTATTCAGAAACATCTGTTTATGAGTCCCCTTCTCCTGCATAGTGACTTTAGCGTAGTTCAACAAGGCCTCACAGTATCAGTCAACATCAGCCCTTTCGGGGGGCTAAAAGAAGCTCTGCAGCAATATTACGGCAAAAAAGTAGTTTGGGTATCTGCAACAGTTGATCCTCTAATACCAGTCACATCAACAAGATTGTCACACGTTTATGATTTTTACTTAAAAGCAGGTTAACTATTGTTATTTGGCAGCAATTATACAGCCTGTCATCTGGCCAAGTATGTAGAATAAACACATCATTTCCCTCCTATAGAGCCAGTGTGTGGTGGCTGCCCCCTCCCTCTGTCTTTTCCATTTCTTTCCCCTCAAGTGCATCTGATAAAATTAATTGAAAAGAAAAGCAAGTAGCATCCTAAGGCAGTGTTATTGTTATTATTATAATTAGCAAACGTGGCATGGCCCACTGTCTCTGTGGCCTGTTAGCTCACGGGCTAAAGCCTCTAATGAGGTAGCAGTCATGTGGTGTCAGCTCCACTGTGGATGAGCGGCATAGACGAAGCAGAATGGGCTCATCATATCAGTGGGGGTCCACTTGTGTGTGTGTGTGTGTGCGTGCATGCATGCACTCATGTATGCTTTTGTGTGAGTATGTATATGGAAAATGGCATATCATTGGCAGAGCTCAAAAGAGGCTCCTGACATCGTTCAGATGCGGTCAAGAATAACCAAGAAGGACATCACAAATTAGCAAGAGCATATGAGCATTACCATGTTTAAACATAAACTGTTAGAGCATTGGCTTGCATTAACTCCCTATGACACCTATAAGCTGATAACATTGGAATTATTTTTATTGGAAGCAGCAATTATTGTGTTCAGCCAAGTAAAAAAAAAAAAGATCTGTGTAATAAGCAAAGACAGTTGACTAGAACATCACATCATCATCATCAAAGATACCAACATATTCAAGAATACAGTGATTTATATCATTTATCTATGTTTTGTATTTATCTGGGCTTGAAACAGGAAATATGTTTCAATTTTTTTTGTCTTTATAATCCAGAAAAAACAGCATTATATTATATAAAATTTACACCACATATATAGTTTTTCTTGTTATTGTTTGTTTCTCTGTTTGTTCTTGTCATGGACATAAGAACCCAAGTTTTTTACAGGAATAACAGAAAAACCTTTTACTTTGCGAGGCAAAATTTGCTGTAATTTCTGACATTTTTGCAGTTTTTCAGAGTAGACTTAACTGTACCATGGATTTGAATATTGTAATGTAATCAGATGCATTGACAGCAGCCACAGCAGGTGTAGTGACAACATACTTAAAAAAAATTAAGAGCAATAATGACGGTGGAGAATCAGTATGTGTTGCTGGTGAAGTGTTTGTTGGGTAATGTTTTAATGTATAGATTAAAGTATTCCTGTAGCTGAAAACCTTAAAGGACCGCAACGTGTTGTTATTTTCACATGGACTGAACAGTCCTTTGATCACTTGAACCAACAGCAGACAGCAATTAAATTTTAAAAATTAGGTTTGGGATGTTTTCACATTTTCGAGAATAGACATCTGTTTGCATTTAACAGAACTTAATCAGAAGATGTTTGTTAAGTTTGTTGTGTTTGAGAGGCCAGTAAAACTTGTGATTTAGTTAAAGGTCCCAGTGTCTTATTTCATGCACTACAAATATATTAATAGAAGCATTAAAAAATACTGAAGCTTCACTATATATTTAAAACCAAGGGAGTAAAAGGTGAGAAAAATAGGATGTACAGAAATAAAAAAGAAATTCAGTTATTCATTATTTACATGCCATGGTTCATAGAGAATAACCATTCTGTATCCCTCCATGCCTTTATCTTTACATCCTATTGGTAATTAAAATCAATACACAATTTGATCTACTGTTTGATAAATTTGTATGTGTGAATTATAGATAAATAGTGTCAGAAGCTCCTTTGGCACCTCACATACTGCTACTCTGTTAAGCTGTTCACCTTTAGTAGGTGTTAAGCTGTTTCACTTTTTCTCTACCATGACTAGATCAAGCTTCCTCTTCATTAAGTAATGTGCAATAAAAACTAAAAATGAGTCATTCTGTGAAAAAGGATATTTTTTTATTTACAGATAACAGCAGGAGAAAATATCAGTTAATACTTTCAGCTTTAATTCAAGCTAACATGGTTAGAAGCTACCTTATAGCTCTCTTTATAGAGCTATATAGCTTTCTTGCTTTTAGCCTTTCATTTGGCTGTTTCTCTGGCTAAATCCACACTGTGTTTTAGTTTTAAACTGTGTGTGAAAGAAAAAGTGTGGTGGAAGCTTCCAGAGCTCATATATTACAAAGCAGCTCTTGCAGTTTGGCATGGTTTTTAGCCCCGTTTGCATAATGCACCATAATGATATCTGCTAGAACAGATGCCAAAATCAAAATGTGGTCTTACGCAATTTTTAACCGAATGTATGGCAACTGTGTTTCTGCTTTGTAGAGCAGTGCAGCTCAACTGTATTTGGTCAGAATAGTATGGAGCTGGTGCTCTGATTCTAAAAATTTAATCACCTTTGTGGGAAAAAGTATACCAAAGCAAATGAGCAAATAATTGCCTTAAAAGAAATAAAAAGAATTTTTATCAAGCTTGTCTTGTAAAATTAGTTCCTAAAGTGATGTGTTATGATGAGCCGTATCCCATTAAATCCAGAGAAACAGAGGGATTGAGTGTGTGCCTGCTTCAGTCCATCCAGCTGAGATCACAGGCTGAGGTAAGGCAGGAGGCAGGCTGTTTTGGCTCGTGTTTAGACTGAGCGCTAAGATTCATGGGAGCATGCAGCTGTCAGAGGCCTTGATTGGTGGAGGGCTTTATCAGTCACACTGCTGAAACAGAGCCCTTGTGGAGGGTTTCATAGGATGGCTGCTGCCATACCGAAGTGTTTAGTTCCTCTGAGCCATCAGCTGGGAAATTGCTGAGTAAAAAATAAGAGTGTGTGTGTGTGTGTTTGTGTGCACACACATACGCAGTATGTAGGGGGGAGACTCAATTAAAAACCAGCTGTGCCCTATTCCTCTGTAAGCCCTCCAGCGTTCCTCACCCCCCTCCTCTCTTGTCTTACCCCCATCTCCCCCTCCACTACCCCCTGCCACAAACCCCCCGCTGCTCTGTAAGCTGCCTGTAAGCTCCTAGACTCATGCCGATGGATCTAATGCTTCCTCTGAAAACACACTACACATGTGTGTCCGTGCACACACAAACACGTGCTGCCTACCTCTCAAATATACTGTAAATGCTCATTTGCCCCCTGCTGCTTGATGTAATTTCGGCAGAAGCGCGTGCCAAGCCAAGCCGGCTCCCCTTCTTCTTCCACCACTCTCTCTAGCTCCCTGATGTACCTGTTACCACCTCACATCAGCCGGCTCCCGCTACAGAGGGGGCACTTACAGCTCTGAGGGAGAGATGAGAGGAAACACGGAAAAGGGGGGAGCAAAAATGCAAAGTCAAAGCTTTATATGCTTAAGAGAAAAGTGGTCAGACAGAGAAAAAAACAGAATTAAAGAAAAGTCTGAAAGCCTGTTAATATGGTCTTGAATAACCAGCTTCATTTAAAGCAGCAAAGGTGAACGTGAGCAAAAAAAATAGCTAAAGATACTGTCTGCCTAATACCCATTACTTTGAACATTACTGTTGTTCCTTGCAAGTCTTGGTTGACTTAAAGCCAATTTATGTTAGGTTTCCTTTTATTCTTTTTGTACTATTTTAAAAAGCAATAATTTATTTATTGTATTACTGCTATATTGAAAAAGCTTTAATTAATATAGCTTAATAAGGGTGTAACCACAGGGCAGCGATAGTGCTTAGCCAGCTAATCAGTGGTAATTCTATAAGTTCAGGTCCTTTAATTACCTAATTTGCATGTTAAGAATTAATTGAATTGATTATATTACTAACAGTAAAATACAACTTCTTTTTAGATTTAGCACACATGTAAGGCACACGTATGAACCACGGCACCTGCAGATGCACACTGTGGGGACGGTCAAGCCTTCAGGATGTGGATATGACTGGTAGTGATGGATGAATGGGAGGGAACTCATTGCACAAGGTTAAATAGAACCCCTGACACTGCGCAGTCTGTAATGTTGGAGATAGCGCTGGGAACGCGATTCACAACGAGAGTGCTGTGAGGCTGAAGGACCCCTGAGCATTAGCTATATGCATTAGGCTTTGATAGGTTATAATGGCTTGTGCTAATATTGGCTCGTGATAGAGAAAGGTCAGCTAACTCATCTACACGTATAGCATCTGACAACTTGCCTCAGGATTATTTTTTCCTCATTTGTGCAAGTCTTGAGCAACGCAATCATCTCAGGTCAGATTTTACGATGATCCATCACTTTTTAAGGTGGCAGTTTCTAATTACGGCACAAGGCAAAGTGATGGGACGGAAGCACCAAGAAATTGAACCTAACCGCTGACTTCTTGGCAAAATATTATTGTCATAATTGGCTTTAAAGCAGAATAAACATTTTTTTTTTTTATTGTTGGAAACACTGTCAGAAAATGGAAGAAAAAGGTGAATTGCCAGTGGTCCTTTGTACCACTAGAGGCCCTTGGTTTGCCCTGATGTGGTAAAAGAGAGGGTGGAGGATTGCCATGGCTGATCATGCATTATGGCAGGATGAGGCCCATGGGCAGCCTGTGGGCAGAAGCTGGCGGCTGTCTACTTGGAGGTCGATTTTAAACCGATGAGCAAAATGCTAGTCAGCCACCCATGGCTGCAGCTTCTGGGCAATCTAATCTGGGTTTGTTCACTGGCCGATCTCCACATCTATGCACACTAGGACACAAGTGTTGGACTGTTATAGGACATATTAGGGCTAATCTCTAGGTGTGTCCATATGCGAGGACTTAAGTGCAGACGGATGGAAAGGACAGATTTAATACTGCTGACATCATTCTTTCAAATCCTCACTAACACCCTGGGAAATGAGGGAAGGTGGTAGGTTGTTAATGCCTCTGTTGTTTTTTGGTCACTGGTTTGTAGAAAAGAAGCTAATGAGGGTTAATATGAGGGTCATTAGTAAGATTTTGGCCGAAAATAAAAAGAAATTGGTTATTAGGCTCTCCTTGTATTAATATGCAGTTCAACAATGTCAGTTACTATGCAAACAGTTAGAAGTTTTGTGGATTAGGTGAGGGGTTTTTCTGGTGTTTTGGGTCAATGAAATTGTAAGTCAGCACTGTCTGAGAGAATGAGAAATTGGACAACATTGGATTTTGTGCAGTTATCTCTACCTTGGTTTCAATGGCTCACCCAAGGAGGTAAACAAAAAACAATAATGCAACACTAAGGAAGGATACTCCTCCTTACAGCATGCAGAAGAAGAAGGTTAATGAATTAAGCCATAGCAAAGACTCCTGGAGGATGAACCTGGTCTGGAAGGCTGGTCCCTGTCATGATCTTGACAGAATGACAAGCAATGTTATATTGCCGCAGACTTGGTACCATCCAAGAATGTGTCCATGCAGCTATATACAACAAATCCCAATGGCCAATATGTCAATTTGATGGGTCCCCAAACTCTTTGGGTCTGATGAGAAGTAATTTCATCACAGCATGTAAACCACTTTCAGAGAGAGATGGAAGAACAATCAAAATTCCAGAAACACCAAGAGACCTCGTCTCCTAATAAAGCCTGATTGGTGATGGATACAAAGGGAATACGGTTGGTGGATTACCTAGAAAATAGCCACAGTGTCACAGGAGCCTACTGCATTGAGCTCTTGTGACAGCTCGGGCAAAAAAAAACATGAAGATTCAGCATTGGAAGCTGAGAACTGGAATGCTCCTCCATCAAGACAATGCAGCAGCCTAGGCCACAGTAGCAGTGGCTGACATCCAGTAACACAGATTTGATCTCGCCAAACACCTGCTCTATTCACCTGATTTGGCATCCACAGACTACTACCTCTTGCTAAAAAGAAGGAGATCAGTGATCAACGTTTTGACAGTGGGGATAGTGTCAATGCGTCTGTTGGCTACTTTCTAGAAGTCCAAAACACCAACTTCCATGAAGGAGTATGCTCTCTGACTACCAGACTTAAGTTTGTAAATGCAAGAGGTGACATTATTAAAAAAAAACAAATGTGCTAGTTTTTCTAAAGTTGACTCCTGCTACCTTAGGCCATGAATTTATTAATCACCCTCTGCATACAAGGAATAAAAATTAAGTCCTACAAGAAACCATACTTATTTGTCAACAAGTTTGTGTTGCAGTATCTTAAACAAGCTTTACAAGGTGCCAATAAAACCTTCTAAGACTGTTCCTGTTGCACACAAACAGAGTGCTGCACAGTTGCAGATGCAAGCAATGATTTGTGTGAGTAAGTATTCCAAGTTGCATCAGTTGGTAACAATCAGAACGAGTTTCACACATTTTTGAACCGCTAGT
>JAPZDZ010000026.1:6940029-6950765 GCA_029783805.1 Acanthurus tennentii | reverse complement strand
CTCTGTTTGGAGAAATGCAGTGAAAAGTGGACTTGTCTTTCGCTGCCCTCAGGTGTGTCCTGTGTAGTCAAAGAGCCTGCCTCATCATTGTCCAGTCAAGTCCGGACCTCTTCGCTCCTTTAAACAGGAAGTGAGGTTTGGGGGGGGGGGGATCGCTGATGGTGCTTAAGGAGCTTTCTTTCCAGTGAGTTTGCTTAATACTCTCATCCTTTTCAGATTTCTGAGGACACTTAAACGTAGCACTGTGCATGTTGCATAAAGGTCTGCTGTAACCCTGACGTGTCAAGGACGTATCATTGAAGGGATTCATCCAAGCACATATTGCACACACATGTACTCACGGTAGCAATTCCACATAGGAATTGCTGTTGCCTCTTCATTTCTTCTCCCCTCCTCTTGATTTGTGAGATCACTCAATTCCATCCTTTTCACAGCCAATAGAATAACCGCAAACTCTGCCGCAACCAATGAATTCAAGAAATTTAGTGTACCTTCCACCCCTCTATTGCTTATCCTCCCCCTGTCTCTCTCTGTCTCTCTTCCTAAGCAGACATGCCTAGTTACAGTCTAAAATGGCCTTGTGAAGGAGGACGGGAGTTAAGATGGCATCCCCAGAGACTTTTCAGAGAAGTAATTTAATAAACTGTGATATTTTCCCACTCCGCAAGGGAAAGGGAATAGACTCAGAAAAGTAATGAAACTCGGCTGTTGAATTTTTAATATTACAGAATCAATTTCCTGTACTTGAACATAACCAAGGAAGGTTCTTTTCTTCTACCTGAATTTCAAATTGCACAGCCTGGCATTGACTTCTGGCTAACTTCTTTTTTTTTTTTTTTTTTCTCACCATGATCAGAGTGAAGGGTGGGGGCCAAAAGGTTTGATGAAAATATTTGTGTTACAGCATCTCTTAGTTCGCATCTGCCCTAAAGGTCACCTAAACATTGGTTACCTAACCACAGTCATTGCTCAGAAAGTGGAAGAGTAACTCCGCCACAAGAACTGATGCACGATTCTTATTTAATTCATTCATTCCACGTTCAAGTGTATGAAGTTAAAGAATTGAATGCAGGATCACTATGTTGAAAATTCTTATTCTTGCACATCAAAACGAGCTCTTACTATTTTCTTCAGCTTTTCTGTAACATTAAGAGCTAAGGTCTCTGGCAAGCGTGCTTTTAAAGGACACATTCAAAGATTTGTGGGTCTCTTAATCATGAAATTTATAACTTGCTTGAGTCAGATTAAAGTATTTCGGGGGGGGGGTTAATACAAAATTGCACCTAAAACAATAAAGTCAGTGTTTTTTAAAGCAGTGAGTTTGTGTTCCATCATGATGCTTCATTTAGGTTTTATTTACAACTTTCTAGATTAATTTGGACAACAGAAATTTGTACAAACATATTGTGATGATATAAACATATTATGAGGATATGATTCAACCAAGAGTCAATGAGCAGTAATATTGAATCCGCGCCCTTCACTACTTTCAGGCCAAATCTAATGAATACCCACTATGCAGTGAATTAGATTCATATTGGACGATTACACTACACGAAATTTATGTCCAGTTCCAATACTCAGTGCCAAGTAACTTTATCGTTCATGTAGTAATTTGGATGGGTGTGAGGATGCAGTGTTCACACTGGTAAATGGACATGTTGCGTATGCCGCCGTCATACAAAAGACTAGAGACTGTATCTTGTTTGAGAGCAATAATTAGTAAACGATGTAACCTAACCTATACCTTAAGAATAATTTATTTTCCATAGTCACAATTTTTTTCCCAACCTTATTAGTCTAGTTTAGCAATGTGCAAATGTTGTAAACAGAAAATAATTGACCAAAATGTGGACATTTAGGGTTAAAATGTTTGGTAATTTAATATCAATCAGGGCTTTGAAAACTGTCCAGTATGAGTGTTATCTAGTAATGCGTTTGGACTGAAGCAAGTATTTCAGCCACAGTTTTGCCCTGTTTTCCTCTCAGATTTTGATTAATGGAATTATTACCATGAATTTTTTTATTCTGTCAATGGTTTTGTCATTATTTGGCTTCAGTACCTTTGACTGATCATTAGATTGAACTCTGGTATATGATAATCAGCACTTTTTTGTTCCTTTCACATGTCTGTCAAGGCCGTTTGCTGTTTGTTTACTGCAGATATGCAATGACACTCCTTTTACCCTGACTCCACCGCTACGTGTGGCAGAGAGAGAGAGAGAGAGAGAGAGAGAGAGAGGTCAGGTGATGATTTATGACCACGATGCTGCATTCCAGCACAGGATGATTAATCTCTTCTGGGAACACTTCACGAGTACAAGTTTAACCTACCTCGGCCTTGCACACGCATGCACGCACTCGTGCCAGCGCGCACACAAAAAAAAAACAAAAAAAAAACACAGACATACACACTCGTAAGCACTCTGCATGCCTGACAAGCAGGACATAAATGCTGGGGCAGAGTGCATGTAGGTGCTTTTGTATGCAATTCATGCGCATCTACCCCCTCCCCCAGCCCCACATTCACCCATCCCCTCCATCCCCTGCCTCCCATCTTCATTTTCTCCTCTTCCCCCCCTCTCCTTACTGACCTCAGCGATGCAACGGCTCACATTCACCCTTCTCCTCTTCTGCCTCATCCATTCATCACAAACAGTCACAGATGCTCGCATTCACACGCAGAGAAAGACAGTGAGAGAGGGAGGGAGAGAGGGAGGGAGAGAGCCTCTGTATAAGGCCATTTGGCTCCAGTACCAGTGAGCATAAGGCTATAGGATTAGTGCTGCTAGGTGCTAAAAGTGTCAATGTCTTAATAAGCACAGAGAAAGGCAGGAACTGGCCGTATCAGTGCGATACAGCTGGTTGTCTCTGTGTGTGTGTGTGCATAAGTGTGCATATTCAGGTGCTCTACGCAGGTACAAATGCTCTTTGGCAGTCCTGGGCCAGCACATTGAGAGGATAAGTGTAAATACCACAGGCAGCATCTGAGGCTCTATTACTTGAGCACACTTCAACGAATCGTTCCACAGTTATACTCATTGAAACGCAGAGGGTGGTTGAACACATCTTTATTGTAATGAAGTCATTTGTTGTAATGGAGAGCATTTACAGTCAACTGTAGCTTAGATTTCTACACTTTTGTCATTACTGCTCTCCTGTCTCTATTGAGCCTGCTCTCTCTCTTTCTCTCTCCTCTTTCAGTATGTCTCTTTTTCCGTCTCTCTCTCTCCAGTGACCAGCTTTAGCCTGTGGACACAGTGACCTTCTCTCTTTTGAGCGTGGGATTCTTTTATAGGAATGGGGTTTGTAGTGATTGCGACATTTTTAGAAGCAGCTGTGGCCGTGCAGCGTTTTTTAGTGCAGCCTCATGTCCTCTGGCATAGTTTATCTGTAGTGTATCACTGAGGAATTAGCGAAATAAAAAACAAAAATAAAATGAAATGGAAAAAACAGTAACCACCAAATGACAACGTGATTGATAACATAAAAATAAAACCAGTTATACTACACCGAAAAGATGGAGAGTCCTTCAATGTATTTGTGACATACGGTATATCACTTTATGAGTCAATCAACTCTATTTAAGAGACATTTTTATCATTCAAAGCTTTGCAGGCCTTAAAACATCTGTGCCTCTATAATGTTTACATGAAGTCTTTCGTAGGCTGAGTCTGCTATTATTAAATATGTCTCTCTAGCTTTCTAAATACCCATAAAGACATTGAGACAAACAACCAGTCAAGTTCACGTTCGCACCTGCAAACACTTTAGAATTGCCATTCAACATAACCTGCTTTTGTTTTTTTGGACTGCTGGAAGAAGGTGGATCCACTCCCATCAAGACAAATGTATTTATATTTATTTTGTCTCACATAGCAAGCCCTGTTTTCACAGTGTTGTGTCAGCATTGAGAGAAAGGTCTGGCTGCATCAATTATCAATCTGCTATAATAGAAAAAATGCTCTGTTGTTTTTGTGTTATTCTAAACCAATCACAGTTGCCTTGGGTGGCACACTGATGCTTCTGCTAAATCGTCACATACTTATAAGATTAAAAAAGGGGAGGAGATTGTGACCCAAATAGCGGCCCTGTGACAAGCCTATCTGGTGAGTGAGATGAATAATGATTGGAGAAAAAAAAGATAAAATCTTTAAATTTCCAGTCCTGGTTGATTTGGCAACACCCATATTAACTGGCTGCAACAAGAGTGGTCTGATTATACAGGGAACAGTTGAGCAGTCACTTTGTCTGTGAATACAAAGAAGAGATGCTAGTGCATCTGTTTACAGTGCAGGCAAACAAATATTTCAATTAAGAAATCAGTCCAAAATAATGACAACTGCAATCTGACTTAATGCTGCGCCTGACATGAGAGTGGGAGTCACAGTTACAGGGGTTCGTTACCTCGTTGAGGAGTCGGAGGTGTGCAGCTTGTCACCTGCATCTCTTTGCTAAATAAGAAGAAGCAGCTCGCTTGGGCTGTTCCTTTTTGTTCAGTTCACTCCCTGCAATAATTAAAACAAGCTTTCCAAAAGCGTCGATTACAGCTATTGTCACTTTGTAGACGCACTTTGGACGAACGATTGCTGTCAGCTTTCAACCTCGGTGACAAATACATTATGTTTCCTGGGGGCTGCAATAAAAGCCACCCTGAGTTTCACAAATTGAATGCTTTTAATGTGATGCAGCACCAGTAGGAAACGCGGGGTTCGTATTAGCAGTAACTTTATACTGCTCTGATAAGGCTGTGGGAGAGTGCACAGTGAACAGTTAAGGCTGATATCATTGAGATAAAATGATCAACAAGGCCGTATTACTTGCATGATTTATTCTCTGTAGATCAGTCTTTGCGTCAAATGCAGACATGGTGGACCTCGCCACCAGCAATGAAAAACAACCATAGTATGGAGAGGTAATTACAGAATGTAAATCCATTAAATAATTGATGTACAAATGCAGACAGACACAGAATCAAAAACGGGGTTTGATGTTATAAACATCATAAGGAATAGGACTAGAACTGAAGGGGCGGCTGTGCCTCAGGAGGGGGGAGCGGGTCGTCTATTGATCACAGGGTCGGTGGTTTGATCACCAGCTCCTCCTGTCTACATTTCGAAAGTGTCGTGGGTAAGACACTGAACCCTGGCTTGCTTCCAAGCAGCTGTATTTCTAATTGCCGGTCCCAAGCTCCGACCGCCAGCGATATGGAAACTGATGATCTGCCGTGGCGACCCCCCGACGGGAAGCAGCTGAAAAAAGTAGACAGATGAGACCTAAAATACATATATACATAAAATAAATAAAAAAAATATAAATTCTCACAACCCATCCATGATACTAATTTAAATCTATTTATAAATGCGCAAAAAAAAAAACAGCATGACATTCACATGCACAAACAGAGCAAACTCCCACTCCATGCATCCAACCCTACTGTAATTAAATGGCCAGCAGCTGCCACCAGATTGTGACTTGTTTCATTATCTAATGGTTATACTCATCATTATGTCTATGTTACCATGCATTTAAACATACATTTAATCATCTCTACTATAATGCCACGTCTACAAAAATGAAACCAACAGCACTGGCTGAACACGTTACGCCTTGGCTGCTTTCATAGCGTTCCCACTGGGAAATACTTGCTTTTGCCCTGCCCAATATGAGATGACTTTCTGATTAGATGGATTAGATGCATAATTGGCCCATAAGTACTATACTTCTGTTCTCACATTGCTCATGACACAGAGATAACAGTGGAGGATGAATACCAGTTGGCAAAAAGAGAGGGAAATAAGTTCAGTAAGTCATATCTACACTCGCCTGTGTGCATGTGGCTCCAGCTCTGTGGGGCTTAATCCTTTATTTAGCACCAGATCAATTCATAACATAGGCAGTGTCCATTATCAAATGTGAGTAGATGGGGAGAGCGAAGGAGTACTGTATGAGAAATGGAGAATGGGAGAGAGAGAGTAATGTAATCCTTTGTGAAAGTGCCATCATATCACCCAACCCCACTCAATCTCCTCACCCGCTACAGAATAGATGAATGTCCTGGATGATTCTAATCTCATCACACATATACACACATTATGCACACATGTAGACACACTCATGCAGAGAATGACTTATCTACACTCTACATTCATATTTGATTTTTACAAAGCGATGGTAGTAATAACACGAGTGGATGTTGTGCTGTGACTGTGCTTGAATACGCGCTGGGAGACGTGTGTGTGCGTGTGTGCATGTGTGTTATTGTGTGTGTGTATGTGTGTGAAAAGCGTCTTTTGGCATGTGAATGTGTGGGAGTTATACTTGTAACGTCTGGTCAGAACATCCGTACTTAACATTAATCCTCTGCTTCTAATTGTGACCAGGTGTCGTCGCACATCAAGATTTCTTTCTTTTTCTTTTTCTTTTTTTTTTTTGTTTGTGCAAGTGTTGAGTGCCGACGGGCCTCTGGTGTGATGTGACGCCGTGGATAATAAAGGCATGTCACATCACTGCGTGTGCATGCGGGTGCATGCGTGTGCATGCGTGTGCATGTGTGTGTTTGGGTGTGTATCTAGCCAGAGTAGTCTCGATACTAGACGTCTCCCAGTCCACTCCACTGTCTTCTTTACACTGCTATCATGTTGCATTAAGAATGTGTCTGTAATTGAAGAGGGAGGTCTGATAAGGACCGAGGCTAGTTTGATTCATACTGTGAAGCTATCTGCATCTTTTAAGTTTGAATTGTTCCTTTTGAAGCGTGTCGTATTTGATGCTGGCATTCAGGATTTGCCTTTACTTGATTAAAGGTGCATTCAAAGACATTTTTCAGAGCTTATTTGGCTTTGACGTGAGACAATGTGCTCATTTAATTAAGTTTTAGGTTAGTAAATTGATTGTGAACTGAATTTACAACTTATTTGCAAAGATGGGCCAGGGCATAATTACAGTTTTATATAAAATATATCAACATTTTATATGTTCAAATAGAGACTGATTATCTGTTGCAACAGTTAAAATATTTATGTTGTTGACTTGAAATATTTGACTTGTTTGACTTGTGTTTATGTTGCAGCCAAATAAGCCTAATAATAAACAATTATTAATCCCTCTGCTGCCTGCGAATATGGGGCTTGAAAGCTTTTTTTTTTTCCAAAGTTATTTAAAATCTGAAACAGTAAAGACTGAGTAATCTGACGACTCTAATGGACTTTTTCCCAGTTGGTCCTTTTCCCTTTAGTGCACCTCATTTTTAAGCAGTTCAGAGCATTTCAACCAAAAATAAATTGGTTCAGAACCCAAATTGTTTGTGACCATGTGAGCCAAAGTAAACGTGAAATTCTTTAGGTTGCTGTGCAGAGTGAAATTCATGTTGACGACGTATCTCCTAATACAATGGTTCTGCTCAAAAATGGTGGAAATATGAACTTGTTCAATAAATAGCATCAAAGTTCCAAGAATCCTGAAAAGAATCAGTTGAAGCTGATTTTGTAGGAAATTTCTGATAAGAAGCAAATCCTTCATGTTACTTTTTGTATAATGGAATAATCAATGAACATCACAACTTACTTTTATTTAGACAATAAATTTAACCTGGTTGCAGTGAATGATTTATTTTTTGCAACCTAAACATAAAAAAACACTGTTAAACACACACACAACAAACCCTTACACCTATTGGCACTCTAACACCTAATTAGTGAATTTTGTCATCAGTCAAAATGCATCTTTTGAGCAAAACTAAACCCTGTTTTATAATATCACACATGCTTGATTGGACCAGAGAGGTTAAAATCAGAAAAGACAACATTATATTTGTTCTCTGACTGAGTCTTCCCCTGGAGTACTGTGGCAGTAAAGCTACAGTGTGATTAAACTCTAAACAAGAAATCTACCTAAAACTGAAATCACTTCAAATATAATGTGGTGTAAGGTCAGATGTGTGAAAAGGCTTAAGAGCAATTTCAGTTGAAAAATTAGACCTCTGCCTCTAACACTCAAACTATGTCTTTGAGCAAACACTCGCATTCTGTGCTATTTTCATGGATTTAGTTTCATGGATTTTCATGGATTTAGTTTGTGAAGGCGCAGCGACATAATCACTTAAACTGCCTTCATGTTTATTATGTCTGCCGGTATTTCATTTTCCTCAACATGGATTTTATAACCCGAAAAGGAGCTAAATCCAGTGAGAGTTTGAAGCAGAGTCATTAAACTGAGGGTACAGGAGCATGGATGGATCCTGTTGATTCATTTGACAGAGGAGATCTCAAGAACATAATATTAATAGGTCAATAATTTTACGAAAAGTGATTTTTTTCTAATTTCTACACATCTGAATACAGTCTTTTCTAATATCCACTATCCATCTTCAAAATTGCCTTTTTTCATCCTCCTGTAGTATTTTAAGAACAGGTTGTCAGGAGTAAAGAGCAGGTTCTCTGTGGCTGAAATTAATGTAATTAAGTGAAAAAGTCATAACAGGGAGCATCAGTGTTTGTAATAAAACACGTATTTTGCCATAACCTGATTTAATCAAGTACATTTCTTTTGTTAAATATCAATTTCTCTGAACATTTCTGTCAAATCTGTTCTAATATTTTACAGTGTTACACAGTATCCACACACTCCAATATGATTCCCTTAGCGAACCCAGTTGCTGTCAGTTAGATGACGTCAAAAACCCTCAACATCAATCTCGCTCACTACTTGATTCCATGATCAGTTCTGACAAAATGTTTTATTTCCTGTCATGTCCACATCTGTGACTGGAGCTGCGAGGATAGAGCCTTGAAATCCAGCGTGCTGATATATCTGTACATTTTCATTGTTATGAACAACATTACATTTGTCTCCTGAGTTTTCATTATTGAATCTGCCTCTATACCACTCTGACTTCAATATGTTTTGGCACAATAGCTGCCTGCCGGAGTGAAGAACAGTTAATTTTGAGTCATACTTATTGGGGGGGAAAAGAAGAAAAATAGAATTAAAAGAAATATCTGTATGTGAAGACAGAGAGTAAGGTTATAAGGTACTTGCAGTGTTCTTTTGGATGCTGCTGCCGATGAGTTTACAGTAACTCCACTTCAAAACCTGCGTCGCCTCACATCACATCTCTATTTCATCTGTAAATTGCATCTGAAATAAAAACATGCACTGTAAAATATGAATACTAAACAATAAGCGTGGAAAGAAGAAAAGAATCAGCGGAAAAATAATTTGACTGCATTCAAGACATGTTTTTGTTCCGCAGTGAGGATTACGGCGGGGCTTTTAAACTGTCAGATTCCCGCTGCTTTTTAATATCTTGTGTGATCTATTTGTGTCCTAAGCTGCTAATAGCTAGAGGGAATCAGGGGAACACAGCAGGGGTGGTGCTCGCATAATGGATTGGTTATTTTATGTTTCTCCCCCAAAAAAGAGAATGGATTGGGAATTTGTCTTTCCCTCCTTCCTACATTCATCACGTTTGTTTCAGTTCTGTTTTAAACAGAGCCTTGTTTAGAGTCGCTGTACTGTAACAACTCAGCTTAGCATTGCAGTTGTTTTGAGGCATGTGTGTTGTGTTGATGTTTCCCACCTCAAGCCAAGACACAACATTAAGTACGAGAAGAGGACTGAAATCCAGCGTAGGACGGAGTTTCAGGACCCTGCACTCACCACCAGCGAGAGGATATCACACTGGGTGAGCTGAACTTGAGGAGCACTAGCCCAGTGGGTGAGAGTGATTTTTTTTTCTTTCTTTTTTTTTTGTTTGAACCAGCAAAAAACTGTAGTCTCCATTTCACAGTCACAGCGCTGGCACAGCTGTGATAACAATGTGCCCTAAACCTGACTTATGTTCTCATTTATCCCGTGTGCCCCCACAGTCGCCCGACGATTATTCTGAGAAAAAAAAATGTAATTGCTAACAATGTCCAACGCACGCGTTTCTCCTCCCCTTCCTCCCCTCCCTCCCTCCCTCCCCCACGCCTCTGCTCGTCTTCGGTGCGGTAAAGCGAGGCTGCGGCTTGATATGCATAATCACACATTTATGGGCGGGTGAGAGACAGCTATTTTGAAAACGTCTTCCTGACAACCAGGAACAATTTTGGAAGTTTTCAGGACAATCAGCCTGCTAATTCTGCATTAATTAGTGATAAACTATGAAATGCCAAAACAAGTTAATAGCTGTGTTCAGGGTGAAAAACAGGAGTGTGAAATGGGTTTTTGCCTCACACAGTTCTGCATGACAAGTGAAGGGAAGAGTAAACTGGCAGATACCAATTCTCTGTGCTGTTACAACAGTCTTGATCATCTATAGGGACCAAACAATTCTCCATAACAAATAATAAAAGCTGTAATGTTGGCCGATGTTGCATAAATGTTTTAGAATGGCGGTGCTTGTTATGGGCTAGACCAAACCTCAGTGGACCAATTTGCCCGGCCTTATAATGGCATCTCTAATGCTCCAGTCTACACGAAAATAAACAAGTCTGTAAAAAGGAATATTAAATGCACTGTATTATTGCTTATTCCCGAAGAATCAAATTGATCTTTTTATGGCGTTCAATCTATAAAGCAAGGCGCTAGCTATTTTATGGCAGTTACCATAAACAAACCAGTGAGTCGGGTTTTATTGGCTCACATTTCAGCACTGTAGATAGAATTTTTAAACTGATCCGGTTGGCTACACCTGGCCTGAATTTGAGTGCACGCAGGTAAAGATGTGTCTGCAAGTGTGTGTGTGTGTGTGT
>JAPZDZ010000026.1:6927770-6939929 GCA_029783805.1 Acanthurus tennentii | reverse complement strand
ATGACTTCTCCATCCAGAAGTTCCATTTGGACAAGGACAAATAATACAGGAGGCACACACACACAAACACACACACACAGAGAGGCAGACGCTGCTGCAGGGCTGGGTAACATTTGAGGGGCAGGATAATGTCAGCTGACCAAGGCCCTGGTGGCTCCCAGTCATCCATGGCTGCCAACTTCACTAACATCAGCTTCACTCCACAGTAACAGGACAAAGGCAGCCTGCTTTTTTTCTGCAGCTTTTAATAGGGCAGCCCGTCTGTGTGTGTGTGTGTGTGTGTGTGTGTGTGAGTGAATCAAAGACAGACAGGGAGAGAGGAGGCGGAGGAGGAGGGCAGTGAGCATCAATGAGACTTTGTGTCTTTTTTGTGACTTGAAGGGAAACACGAGCAGGGAGCAGGAAAGAGGGAGGATGTGGCTTTAGAGTTGACAGCAACCTGGTGCTGCCCTGCTTGTAGGACAGAACAAAACATTTAACTTCAATACTGTGCGTTTAATCAGTCAATAACAATATTTTTAACTGTCTTTGTTTGGAATTAAGTTCTACTTAAGGGGTTTTCCACTCATTTTAAACATCCAGGTCTCTTAACAGGTCTTAGGGAGCACAACTGTGCCCCCCAAAAAATGTCAGATTGATAAATTGCCACAAATTCTGTCACTTGAAACTAAATGTTCAAAATAAAGTAAATTTGAAAATTTGTGTAGTTTAACTGACACTTAACAAACTTCTGTTGCTGACTCTTTTTTCTTTGCTTAAGGCTACATGCCCAAATTGACCACAGCTAGAATAACATATCCAAATCTATGACCATGTTGTATTGTGGGTAATGTTGGTGCCAGGTTTTAACAAGGTTTCTCACAGAGAAGAATGCCTGAAACTACAAACAAAACAAAACAAAACAAAACCAAAAACTATTTCTGTTTCTGTTGCGAGGACTGGGATTATTTTATTTTAAAGCATCCATGATAAGTCCAACAGTGTTATAGCAGTTCAAAGTTAAATCAATAAAATGCTCTTTAAAGCTTAAAACTCCCAAGTATAAAAGTAAGAACATGAAGAAAATATCCAAAAATGTGTGAAGTGCAAACAGAATATCTATTTATATAAATGACTTTATAAAAAAATTCAATCCTGTCGGTCTGCATTATTTGTTGAAATGTGTTTGTGGGCATATCCAGGGTCAGTTACATTTAGCAGTTAAAAATCATCATTTTCAACAATGACCATAAGCACTTTTAGCGACCAAGTAGCATTAAGTGTGTGTGGTGCATTCAGTGCAGCACTTACGCTCAGTGTAAAAGTGATTCATTTAGTTTTCTGGCCTTGTTAAAAGTACATGACCTGTGTGTTTCATTTGGTGTTAGTTTAGCCTCATTTGAAACAAACAGCGTCAACACACCACAGACATGTTCTCACCTCATTTATCCACAACAACATTTTACATTCTAGTTTTTAATATTGAGCTGTTGCTGTCTGTGCTGGCTTTTCTGTAAGGATGTGGCTGTGCTTACATTGGAAATGTGGACATATATTTGGTTAAAAAATTGCTTTTTCTCAAGATCATATTAATGTAGTCAACGTAGTTTAATGTATTGACTCCGTATGGAAGTATGTTTTCATGTTGTTTTCTTGTTTACATCTTGTTTATGTGCTTGATGCTCTCTGGAGCGCCTCTGTTTCTGAGCCTCAGCTGCAAATATGTTCCTCTCTCCTTTCCCTTTTTTACCCTCCAGGTATTCCTGCTGTCACTGCAGACCTTTCTCCTTTAACATCATACCCCCTCCATCCCACACACACATGCATAAATATATACATTCACACTTATCTCCAAACCGCATGCTTTTTCGCTGACCAAAAATACGGCATCTGAGCATCACAAACAGCTATGTTTGCTGTGTGTCGGAATATGACATTTCGGTCGAACTGTTTGGGGGGAGTCGCTGCCTTTGAAGATATGTGCAATAGTCGCATGTACAGACGCACAAACGCTAAAAATCGCACTTGGCCACTGTAACTTAACTCCCAGTCATCCTCCCACACACACAACAGAAGCAGGGCAGCCAGCCTCTTGACACCGTTCCATTTAGCCCACACTCCTGCCGGAGGATTCAGCTAATAACTCACACAGCCTGAATACAGCCATAGCGTGAAACAATTACTTTCAAGAAGAAACAGAGGAATCGGGGGACATGAGAGAAAGCGTAACCTTGAGAGAGGATAACATTTTTTTTTTTTTAACATCAGCCAAAACCCCTGAGCTGATGGTGATGCTGCAAAAAAAAAAGAAAAAGCAGGAAAAAAAAATCATCAGACTTTGTTAATGAATCCCTCAATTGAACTGAAGTTGCATTGCAGCACACTGATCTCTATCATAGGCCTCTTTCCCTTTCTCTTTAGCTCTCTGTAGGCCAGAGAAACAGACCGGGAAAAAAAATACTGAAAAAAATACACACACACACTAGCACACACACACATACACACAAACCCCCAGTGTGTCAGAAATTAAACTGCTCTTCCAATAGAACTAAATTACCTGAAGTGACTGGGGACATTTAAGAAACACACTCAGCCCATCTACATTTTCCATCAAACACATAATTTGCCTACAGTGATAGTACAGCATAACAAGACAGTGGCTATTGATTGCGTATTACTGAAAAATTAGCCCTACAGCAAAGAGCGTGGTCCCTCTGCTCAATAGCTTCAGATAGACAGAGCAGATACTTGGCGATCAGTGATGAGGGAAAAATAGGGATTACATGCTGTTTTGGTGATGTAGGTTTAAATTGTCCACCATTTTTTTTCCTCTTTGTTCCAAAGACATGCCAATTAGGTGGAGTGGATTATCCAAATTCCCAATAGATTTGAAGTTAAATGGTTTGTCTGCATCAATAAGTCTTGTAACGAACTCTAAACAGTTTTCCAGTGTATGATGGGATATAAGATCCTGATCTGTGACTTTTCGAAATGTGTGGATTTAATGAAGTTTTCTGGCCTGTGCGTCATCGTTGAAGACAAACTGAGAGAAGATTGTGAGGAAACTGGCAGCAGTGAGGAATTTATGCACTTGTTTATTTGTTCACAGGTGTGCGTGGTTTCTATTTCTGTTGGATAACAAATTTAGACAATGGGAACGCTCGTAGAAACATCTCAGTGTTGCAATGAGCTTCACACTTAATTAGAAAAAAAACACGCCCATCTCAAATATCAATAATACATCCTGGCGATCAAAAAAAAAAAATTTTTTTAAGAATTAAGGTTTTATATCATTATAGCCGTCTCCAGAATGTAAAATGTGGTCATTAATGCGGCTACAGTACAATGAGATGATGCATTTTGAATGAGAGCTGCACAGATTTGTTTTTCTTAGCTTTCTCACTCATGTAAGGATAAGGTTATTAATACTGCAACCCCAGTTGCCTTTTCTGGCCTCACACATAATGCAGCTGGATATAACCAACCCAAGCACGTTTTCTGGAGTATGTTGCAAGGCAGTCTGGGAAATATAGGAAATCACTAATTCATGCATAAGCAGACTGAGGGTATTTAAGAGAAAACGGATACAACAGAAAGGAAAATAGCCACATTTAATCCCAAAATAACTTGTTGAGTGCTGAACATCACAGGTTGATAAAAGTAGTTGAGGATGACATTAATTTCTTTTTCATTTTGTCCTTTTAAACGATTCTGTCTGTTTCATTTACTCGCTTTGTTTACTGCTTCGGTGCCCTCGCTTACTGTGCTGCAGTATTGCACTCGGTTTACTTTGCTATCCCAATTAAGCCCATTGTATTTGCCTGTATTATAGTCTAATGCATGGAAACAGAAAAATGTATGTTCTTTGTTCACAGACTAAAAAAATATAAAAGGAGCTGTGTTGGCTGTGTTTGCTGCTAACAGTCCAATTCTAAGACAAATTAGTTTCTGTTTGTGTGATTAGGCCTATATGTCGCATGAGAAGGTTAGACAAGAACAGAAGAATGTGTAATGACTCACTTAAATCTATAGTGTTTTTTATTTATTATTTTATAATTTTGGAGCAAAAATCCAAATGTGCTGTATTTAATCCATCACAGGACGCCTTAGCTAACCTCAACATGCTGTGGGTTTTGTTGATTATGATTCCTATTATCAAAAACCTGAGTAACAGCTGCTTCTCCTGTATTATGAACTGTGATGGTGAGCCTACTTTTTAGTTTGCATTGGGATCACAGGTAGTACTTTCAATATGTGTGAGCATATCAGTTTAAATGTCTTCTGTGTCTGAAGTGTGGGAGGCATATCAAATATTTGTTACCTCCAAAATTACTGGAGCCACATTCACAGAAAGATACACACCTGAGAAAGAGTGGTTGTGTTCCTATTGCCGCGGAAAAAACTTAAAGCCTTTGAAAACCTGCAGTTTGTCTGTATTGTAATAAACGTTAATAATTCATGATGTTACCATCCCCTTTAATTTAAAGTCCCATTCCACTCAAACACAGGATCTTCTTCCTGTTCCTTTAGATAGATTACTTAGCTTTGTTGTGCAGGGAGAAATGTGCAGAGTTTGACACTAGAAGGCTGCTTTCAAATTCACTCGAATCAAAGTAAAAAATTTCTCTTTGCTCCTTGAAAATCGGATGTTAATCCTGGTCCAGTTTACAACTTATACAAGTTTGATGTAGGCAGTTAAAAATGCTAGTGTGCAGACACTGAGAGAGGACTTTGGATCTTTTTAAAATAAAATGCAAAACTTTACAAGTGAACAATATAGTAATAGTAGATGCCCTTCTAAGGATTTGCCTTTTAAACTGCAACCAATAAGAGCAGGCAGGGCGTGATTCAGGCAATAAGCCAAAAAACAAAGAAACCAAGATATCTGGCTGTTGTTGTCTCGCTTCCCTGTGCTTCCTCTGTCATGGTTGTATAAAAAGCTGCTGCAGGTCTGTATATGTGTTTGACATGAGCTTCTTTTACCTTCACAAATATTCTGTCAATGTGGCACTTTTTTTTCCTGCAGGGTTGTTCACAGGTTGTGGATGTGTTTATTTGTTCTTCAGAATGTAACAGTTGTGAAACGATCAGGAAATAACCTTTGCCTCATTTATGGCTCTGTTGATGCCATGCCGCTCCCTCTCTTCACTCACTGTCTAGACCTCTTGACTACTTTTGTTCTGCAGAGCTGGGGAGGAAGGTGCCAACGTGCAACAGAATCCTACTGCAGAAGTCAGAAAAAGTCTGAGTATCTCAAAAATTTAATGGCTTCATCCTTGGCCAGTGCTTCACCCTTGCAGCAAGTTTCATGAAAATCTGGCCTGCAGTTTTCTTTTTTTTTTTATAATCCTGCTGACAAGCAAACAAACCAACAAACAGAAGCACAAACATAACTTTTCTTGGTGGAGAAAATAACACATTATCGATGGTAGGAAGCTGGGGAGGAAATGGGTTTTCAGGAGCTTTAAGATGGTGGAAAATGTAACAAAAGTAGTGTTTCGATCTTTGGTGTCTGACTTGTGAGAGATTTTACATGAAGTTTAGCTTCACAGCAGATATTAATAAAACAGTTGATAGGCGCAGGGTTTTAGAGGTAGTTGCAAAGTGAATAAAAGAAGTTGCACAAAGGAAATTTGTTGCAACCCCTTTGTGATCTTGTAAAGTCCAAAAATACCAAAGTAATCATCTTGTAGTCTTTGTCTGGAATTGACATTTTCGCTCAGTGACTCAGACATATGAGGGCATTGACTCACAGGCAAAAATCTGAGCTGCTTCTCAGCTGCGTGGCTGCGCGGTGATATGTGTAATAAATGTACGTGTGTGCATACATGTATAAGTACACAAGTGTCTTGGGGGCGAGGCTCTTCTGCGGTCGACTGTGGTTGAGTGGAGAGAGCTCATTTGAGAAGACGCGATTTGAGGAGCGATCAGGGAATTCCTCCAACATCATGCTCCTATAAATCATCTCTTTAATCAGCCTGAAACTCCCTCTCAGCGCACAGCTGAAAAACACACATACACAGGCACGCAACGTTACAAAGCAGAAATTACCCCCCCTCCCTCCCAAAAAAAAAAATTAATAAATAAATAAAAGCCCTGCTGCAGGCTGACAGAGCGTGACGGCGTCACATAGCGGGGGTAAACCAAATAAAGAAGGTGGAGTGACTGAGCGAAGGGAATGTAAAGGAGACGGAGTGAAAGAGACGTAGTTCACCCAGGTTGGCAGAGTCAGTGCTGAGCCAGGCAGTGCCAGGCTGGTAATTGGATCGGAGAGTCTTTGGGGAGGAGGACAGACACAGGAGGAAGGGAGGGTGGGGCGTGGGGGGGGGACAAGTTTGTTAAAATCCCTTTCTCCTGAGCCTATCAGCCAAGAGGAGCTGTCTGTGGACTACATTACACACTTATTTAGTTGCTAGAATTCAACACGGAGCCTAAACAAGACCCAAACCTAATCATCATCCAAGCACTGCCTTAGATTCCCTTGTGGCGAAAAAAAAGAGCTTTTTCTATTTAAATATAAGGCCTTTGCTGTAAGACGTTTTAATCTGATATACATAGAAATGAAAACGTCTGTACACTATAGCAGAATCTATATTAATAACATCACTCCTGCCGATGTTCAGCCTGAATGAGAGAGACAGAGAGAGGGAGATAGAAAGAGATGGAGTTGTCCAATAGTTGTATTACAGTAATACCTTGGTTTAATGGATGTCTGGTTTGGAATAAGGCTGTACTCAGTCCAATTGAGATTGTGTTGTGTTGGAGGGATGAGGTGCGCCCCCTCATAAATCCTCTCCTAGATGAGATTGGGGTTCAGAACGAGGGAATGAGCGGACAGTAAGAAAGACTGAATGATGCACACAAATCCAGCTGAGGATTTTGCTGTTGTGACGGGATGTGTGTGTGTATGTGTGTGTGTCTGTGTGTGTGAGTGAATCCCACATATGGGCTCTGTTAATCCTCCAGTCAGGCCTGGTGTTGTCTATGTGACACACACACTTACCCGCACATACACAGAGGAAGAGCTAATGTTTCTCAGACGCAGCTCTTTGGAGGACGATGTTATTTGTTCTCTCTCGCTTGTCCCTCTAGCTCTATTACTCACACTCCCTTTTTTTTTTTTGCAAACACACTCACACACACACACACACGTTGTGCAATACAATGACACTCTCTGGCCCTATTTTCTGGATGTAGATGGATGGAAGGAATGCATGAGAGGGAGAGAGGATAAGATGAGTGAAACCAGAGGGAGAAAGAAGGAAACAGCTGGAGGTGGAAAAGGTCATTTAGCCAGTAGATCTGCTATAAATTATAAAGCCACCAATGGTTGCTTAGATTCCACTCGTAGTGGAGTAGGCAAAACATCAGGAGGCAAAGGAGTGTCGGGAAAGGAGACAGCATTAGGAGAGAAAAAAAAAGGTGGAATGTGATGGGAGACACAAGACAAGAAAGAAAAGCCCAGAAATGCTACAGGAGGCGAAAGGCAGTCATCTCGAGCAGAGGCCGATGATTTTATTTGGTTCTTCTGGGTGGCCCTGCAGGAGAGGGGAAGGGGTCAGGTTGCCCATGTGTAAACAGCAGATGTGAAAAGCCGCCTGCACCCCGGGCTCCTGCGAGCTGCACAGTCAAGGACTCGTCGCCGTTGTGTGCTGCAGCTCCTGAAACCCTCGCCCATCTGCTGCCGCTTTAGCCCCATAAGCCAAAGTCCTGTAAAGACATTGACAGTGACAGCTACCTCGAGCCTTTAGGATTCAGGTGAGATTAAACAAGTGTTGCTTCCATTAGGGTTTTACACACTAGTCAGCAGCACGGCGAGCAGGCCCAGGCAGGCTGCCGCTCATTAGTCGTGTGGACTCTGGCACTGGCAGGGTCTTAATTGTTTTTCTCTTTAACTGAGCAACTTCATCAATAATCATTAAAAGGTGCTCAAGCAGGTGGGGCACTTCTTAACTCCGTCACAAGTGGCACAAAGTACACAAAACACACACACACAAACACACACACAGGCAATGAAACAAGCCATGTGTGTCATACATTCATAAATTCTTTAATTCCCTGTGAAATTAGACTGGTGTTGCTTATTTCATTAGGCGCTTTAGAGCGTTTTAGACACTCCGTGATAGAAATCCGGGTTAGAAAAGGCGCACTGTCAGAGTTAAATACGACTGAATGTAGCTCATTACTCAGCAACTGAAAGAGAGTGAATCAAATCGAGGAGGCTGAGAAGAAAAGGACAAATTAAATAAACCGATCCTTTTTTTTTTTTCTCTTGGGCAAATGTGTCGTCTCATTGTTTTGCAGTGGAAGTGGGTGTGTTTCAGTCACCCTGGTGTCCTTTATAGATGATTCGGATTTGTCTGTCATCTCACCTGTGAGCTTCAGATTTGTGTATATATATATATATATATATATATATGTATACGTGTGTGTGTGTGTGAGCGTGTGAAGAGCGATCTCCTGCTCACTGTTGGTGACATTTCAGCTGTACGTTTGGGAGCATGCTGAGTTCTGTAAAGGTTGTCATAGCAAAGTCGCCTGCAATGTCTCACTAACACCCCTCTCCTCAGTCTCTGCCCATCTCTCTCTCTTTCTCTGTCTTCCTTCTCTTCCTCTTCTGTCTCGCTCCGTCAATCATTTTGTCTGGATCTCTTTGGCCTTCTCTCTCCTCTCTGTGTGATTTTTTTTTCTCTGTCTTGGTTTCTCCATCTCTGCCTTTCTGTCTCTCATAACATGTCATTATTAAATACACCCACACTGCTCTTCTCGGAAACCTAGAATGCACAGACTAATTACATGTGACCTCTCAAGATAAACATGCTCGGCTGCTTCTCTGCTCCTCAGCTGTACATCCATTTAAATTGTCTTTAATCTAAATCACAAAATTTTCTAATCCATTTGGCCTCTGTGCTGCTTGTGCTATTTTTTTTTCCTATGCATTTCTGACAGGGAACTTTTCTCTCCCTTGCACGCCTGTCTGCCGGTCCTTCTTATGTCGCACTCCCTCTACCCCCAGCCTGCCTTCTGTCTCCCTCTGTTAGGGGTGATCTAGCTCCGTGTCGCCACCCTCCCCGTTCTGTCATCTGTTGCTGATGGTTGTGGCGTATTAGAGGAAGCGGGCCCTGCGGCAGCCTATTTGTATGGGCCATGTGCTCCTGAAGCCTTCAGAGCTGACAGAAAAGCTTTATGGCAAAACACATTGTGTGTTTGGTTCCACACTTACACACAAATCACTCTTGTTCATTTACTTTTCCTGTCCTGGGGAGATGTCGCTGCGTTAGGGGAAAGTTTGTTCGCCTTCCTCCGGCAAGGCCTGAGTTTCCTGTGTGTGTGTGTGTGCGTTTGTGTGAGTGTGTGTTTGTGTACTAAAGCCATCAAGTGAGCATGTTAAGAATAGCTGTGGGGAATGAATGCTTTTGGTCCCCGTAGGCATGCGTGAGTTGCAAACAGAGAGCAGAGCAGAGCCGATTCAGTGAGAAAGCTGTGTGAGAACTTCAGTGGTAAACATAGAAATTAGAGAACTGTAACCAAAGAGCCATATGTTAGCAGCTAGAAAAGGAACCCAAAAAAGATATTATTAGTGCTTTATTAGTTTGCAGTGTAAATTTGCAAAAAAAAAACACTTTAACTAAAAAGCAAAATAACCTGAGATTCAAGTTCCATAATTCAGTGACATGTTAAATGATTAGATTCCTGATGAGTTTGCATAATTATACATGGCATCTGATGTCAACGTGTCATAATTTCATGAAAAACAAATTTGTCTGCTATTCTCTTACAGTGGAAAAGACAAATACGGTGGCATTTTCAACCCTTCTCCACCACTGCACCCCCTCCTCTACCAGCTCCCTCCAATCTTGGTCCCCCTGCCTCTTTGGCATTTGTGTTGTGGTGTGTGAGTGACAGTGGATAGATGTGGATCTGGAAGAGTAATTAAATCAAGGTCTGCTGCTGTTAAACACAGGGCGTCCAGGGGTGACAATGCTTATTGACAAAAATCTACGCAAATGTCAACTGCCCCCTTTCCATTCCAATTTTATGTAATTTACCAACGTTGTCGAGCTAAATGGCTCATTTGGGGCCATAAAGAAAGAGTCAGCGGGAACACAGGCATTTTTCAGCAGAGAAAGAAAGAAGTGAGCACACCTTGGTTCTTTCAGAGAGATCGGATGTCTGTCTTTTCTTGTCCTCCATCGCTCAATCTCTGTTGAGTTTTAGGCCTGAAGACAGGTCAGACATTAAAATTTCAGCTTTTTGTGTCATTCTGACGGCACGTTTGTTCGACCAGAGCCAAGTAGCAACAACAGCAACACATGACAAAAGAAGATGTAGCAATAAAATTCTGTCTACTGATTGAAGTTGATATCTGAGGCAATATTCTGTTGCTCTAAAAGTTGCCCTGTGGAACAGTAAGGAGCTAACAGGGAGCCGTGTTTGCTTAATATCCCCCCTGAAACACATATGAACATGCAGCAAAAGACAGGCATGTTAGCATGTATGCTCGCAGCCACTCAAGCATGCACACACAGCTCATTTACACACACACACACACACTCGCACAGGTAGCGCACAAACATTTATGCATGTATATATTTGAACAAGGAAAAAAAGGCAAATTAGTGCTTAGCTATGCGGGGTAAAATTAACATTTAATTTGCCATGAAATCAGCTTTTAACACCATTCAATGTGAACAGTACATCAGTGGCAGCAGGGTTAAAATTGTGTTTTTATGCTCCTAACTCTCTGAGCCATTGTGATTAAATGAGCAGAGTAAAGCACAGAGGGGAAGAGGAGCTGGAGAGAAGAAAATAGAGAAAAGAGCACTTATTGGTGTGATCCTTATGAGTGGTCTTAATTAGCATAATGAGGAAAAGAAAGGATTAGAGGAGAACAGAGTACACACTGCCAGTTGCCATGGAAATGCGAAATGAAGAGATAGCAGTCAAAGTTGGGCCATCATTCAGTCACATCTTAGTTTTGGAGAAAAGGTGCGAGGAAGGGGCAAACAATTTTAAAAAATAATAAAAAGCTGCTTTTAAGCTTACCAAAATTAGTAACCACCTTCGCAGTCTTAAACTGTTCACGACGGCACACTTATTGCCAGCACAGTTGTATGAAGAGTACATTTTAATATGAAGATAACGGCTTAATCAGGGAGCTCAAGCTCTGTTTGCATGGGTGATCCAATATCAGAAGGTTGATGGTTTCTAAAATATATGAAAATGCGATGTGAAAATTATTGTGTGTCTTCTATTTAAGTGTTTCAAAATATGGGATAAAACTCAAAACTGATAGTTTATTTAATTATTATTTCACAACAAGAGGTTTACATTGAAACTTAGCTTGTAGCGCCTTATCCTACTACTTTAAACATCAATTATGTAAATGTGTTATTAATTTGTAAGTTAATAAAACTATTCAAAGCTATTTCTTACATTCAAATAAGAAAGAGGAGTTAAGAAGTTTCAAAGCCTGAGGGAATATAAAAAAAAAAAAAAAAAAAAACGGTCCTGTGGTCTGGTGATACAGCAGCTGGTACTTCTGTATCTCTCGCCAGACAACTGCAGAGTGAACAGGCTGTGGCTGGGGTGGCTGTTGTTATTGTTTTATGTTTGATGAATGTATTATCATTTTAGTAAAACCAACTGATCAAAATCTAAAACTTAAACCCCCCCAATCATGACATTAAAACAGATTTTAACCTGAAAATTCTACGGAGCGATTTTTTCTTATCTGTTTTTGCGGCAGCTCAGAAAACTCAGAGAACATGTGCTGCGAGAAGGAATTTCACCAACCTGCCAAGAATGTGTAACGATGCATGCTGGCCAGTCCCAGTAAAGACTTTGCACAAAAAGCAGAAGGTAAAAAGACTACAGAAAAGACACCCACTTATATCAAACAGAAGTCACAGAATGGGAAAAAAAAAATGGGGGTTGAATGAAAATGAGCTGTTTGTCACAAAGAAGCGTCGCTTTACAAAAGAGCCTGTCCTTGGAAGAAAGAGACAAAGTCGTATGGCAGGCTCTCTTTCCAAGCGTCTGTATGTTGCCAGAACTACTGAAGAGCAGCAATGAATGAGAAGCACAATAAGTGAAATTTATCACATCTCCTTTTCCCTCGTAGTTTGTAAACTCTCTGTAAAACCAGCAGCACGGCGGGAATGCTGATATAAATGATGT
>JAPZDZ010000026.1:6911598-6927670 GCA_029783805.1 Acanthurus tennentii | reverse complement strand
GCTGCATAATGAAAGCCCACAACAACATGTGCATGCAAGACTTTGTTAGCAAGGTGCAACTTGTTTGCAGGCCCCAACGTGAACCTTCAGCAACTCCTTCAACGTTTTGAACTCGCAGCCACACGAGTGCACAGACACGCGCTCGCTGTGCAGCCACTCATTTGCATGACAAAGGCTTGGTTAATTATTTAAGGAGTTTATTTGATCAATACAGGAGAGCTGTATCCGACTGCAGGGACAATCTGAGCCACTGGATTCTATAGGGCCTTCATTATTCATGAGAACCACAGAAGAGGGACCAGGCAAGAGGGAGGAAGGGAAAAAAAAGAGAGGGAGCAAGAGATAGGGAGCAACAACAAAGGCAGCGGGGTCTTGTTTCATGTGTATTAAAAGTTTTCCTTTTTCGGTGCTAATGAATATTTTACAGGGTTTGAAACTTAGATGGGACCTCTCTTTCTGTAAAGGTGAGAGCTGAGGGGAAGGGTTAGGTGGCAACACCGCTGCTCTGGTAACTGCGGTTTGTCTCGGGGTGAAGGGGTCACAGTCCGAAAAGTCCAGCCACACGTGCTGTGAGTGTGAGTGTGAGTGTGTGTGTGTGTGTGTGTGTGTGTGTGTGTGTGTGTGTGTGAAGTCTTCAAATGAGAAATACTCTGAACACACTCCTTTGATTCTTACTTCGGTGATGGCCCTCTAAGTTACTTTAATGCACTTTAAAAGTGGAGCAGTGCGACACGTGCCATGTTCTATCGAGTGTTTTCCCTTTCATTAGCATGCATGGGCTAACTTGTGAGCATGCATTCATGCAGAGTTTGTGGTCCTGTGGTGCTTGTTTGCATGTATGTGTGTGTGTGTGTTTTTATGGATTAGTCACAGGTACATGTCTGCACTCCAGCGCAGCCAGGGGGCGCTTATCTAAAAATAGCCTTAATCCCACAGGAGTGTGTGTTCTGTCTTCCATCCTCTCTCCCCCCCTCTGGCCACGCTTGGAGGGGTTAGAGGTGGAGGGCTGCAGGGCTGCTGAGGCTGTGAACGGTGGGAGAAATTGTTTCACTTGCATGCATACACACACTTAAGTAAGCAGGACCACATCGGCCTCTCTATGTATAGACTTATGATTGAATAGCTTCACCTCAGTGGATAAAAATAAGATGCACACAGGTACGTATACAAAAAGAGATGCACACAAACTATAGATAATACTGAGGCAAACATCATCCCACTACAAAAACATATAATTGTTCCCTGGTTGAAAATCCATCCACTTTTATTGACTTCTCCTCCACTGCAACGTGCAGCTCATTTGGATCTTGCTTCATCAGGGAATTTTTTATGCGGCCCTGATGCGGCTCAGCCTTTTGAAGAGTAGGCGAGTTATGTCTCTGAGTAGTGTAAAGAGAGCAGAGAGAAGAACAGTAAAGCCAGGGGCCCACAAGCAACTTCTGCTGGAAACTGCTGAAGATTTAAGGGAAAACTAAAAGTAGCACAAGTTTTAGTTTCTATTTTTTAGATCTCATATACCTTCTTCTCTTTTTTTCTTTTTTTTTTTATTTCTTGTTGGAAGCAGAAAACTTCATTTCACTGAGATGGCTTTTTGCAGTTATTAGAGAAGAAATGCATAAGCAGACTGATGGAAAACTTTTTAGGAGAGGTCAGTGCCAGGTAAGGGTCCTTCTAGGGGTCATTTTTGGACTGGAGCACCAGATGGTGGTCGTCAGGTGAGATGCATTGTGGGACTGCGGAGGATGCTCAGAGCGTACCTGTGAGATTTTCAAAAGAGGGTTATTTTTGGAGAGACACATCTTTTTGCTCACCTCTATGACTTCATCTGCAGGGAATGTTACCCATGTGCATGTGAGAGCTCCGTTGGTGTGTGTGTGTGTGTGTGTGTGTGTGTGTATGTGTGGGTGTGCGCTTGCATGCACGTTTGACCAAACACTCATAATTGGGCCCAGTAGCTCTTTAGACTTTGACTCGGCGCTGTCGCCATGCCAACCGACCATTTTCCTTTTGTGCGGTTACCATTTTGTGTGGAGATGGCAACCGCATGGAGATGCCTCGCACATCACAGCAAAACGCACCAATCATTAGTCTGCAGGCTGCATCCTTCCCTTGTGTCCGTTTCTTCAGCGTGTTTGGACCGATTCTTTTGTATCCTGAGGTAAACGCCGCGTCCGTGTCACAGTAGCTTGGCACCCGTCTAGTGTAGGTTACTGAGTCCTGGTAAATGTGTCACATGCTGTATCTTACACGTGTGTGTACGAGTCTGAGTGGCACCTTTTTTTTTTTTTTTTTCGTGCCACAAGTATGTCAGTGTGCTAGTCTCATTAAGGGATTACTCCCGTTCCTGGACACCTCTCTGAGCGTCTGATTGGACCGAGACAAGCTGATCCACGCAATCACAACACCTGCTGTGGTGTCATCTGGAGAGCAGGACTCAAACACAGATCAGTGCCGGTGGAAGGAAAAAAAAGAGATAGTAAAAAGAGAAGAAGAAGATGTGAGGAAGGAGCAAAGCAGGAAGTAACACCGAGTTGGGATAGCAGTTGGCTTATGAATTATATATAAAAACTATTAGACATAAAGAGAATAGACAGAGAAAAGGCTGGGATGAGTTGAACTTCTTCAGTCACACTCGATGTGTCAAAGACTTTTTTTTTTTTGTCTCTTGAAACTGACTGTTAGGCAGCCGGTTTCTCAGTCAGAACCTCTCTGTTCTTCAATAACTTCTCCCTCATCTCTGTCTGCCTCCCACCATCTCTTTCTCTCTCCGACTTTACTTCTGTCAATTAAACCCAGACCACCAAGAGTTATATAATTTGATCAAAGTATTATATTCAAATGAGTTCACAAGTGAGCGTTGCATGTCGGTTGTTAAAGTCTGTGTAGCATAAGCTCACCTAATTGGATGAAACTGCTTTTTTATCACTTCAGTCTGTCACACTGAAAGGACGATTAAAAGGGAGGATACTGTTGGTACAAACGTGTGGTAGAGGATCATTTTCATAATAAATCAGGATAACAAATTCATATTTCTACCAAAATCTTTAATTAAAATGGTACAAATGGGCCTTTGATAATTCAGTGCCTATGTGTATTATTCTTTTTATTACTAAGACGCTTTTTTTTTTCTTTTTTTTTTAAATAGATGAAATTAATGCATCTGAGCAGTCTGATGCAATCCACAGCCTCCAATTACTTGGAGCTATTACACTAAAATCCGTCCAATGAACAGATTTTTAGTGGGCTAAGGCGGCTGAGCTTCCACCCAATCAGAATCTGAGCTCAACTCGAGGCCGATCAGGTTATTCCGGCTCAAGTGTTGCATTTGGAGTGCGGCTCAATCAGTCCCATTATGGATTAACAGGCAGCAATGTAAATGTTGCCCCAGTGACTCGGTCTCCCTCGTCCTCTTATAATTATTAACTATGAAGTTCACATCAAAACTAATAGCCGGTCTGATGCCACCCCCTCCCCAACCCAACCCAACCCAACCCCTTCACTTCCGTTGCCAATGGCAACCGATAGAGTCCCGCTCGGTGTGAAGAGCGAGTCTGTCGTCACGTCTGAATGTGAGCTAAAAAAAAAAAAAAAAAAAAGGGATAGACACAGACTCAGCAAAAGAGCAAGAATGAGAGCGCATTAGAAAGAGAATCAAAAGAGATACAGTGGATTCTGATCATTCAGAGAGAAGAGAAAGGACACATGCTGGGTCCTGACAGATGTAAATGTCAGCTGGATACTTTGGTTTGAATGGTTTTCAATGAGGAATACCTATGCCTGTGTGTCCCTTTTTTTCTCAGAAATGTGTGTGTGTGTGTGTGTGTATATGCTTAACAGAGGCTTGCGGGGGCTGAGACACACGGCAGAGCTTCAGCAGACATGAGCAGCCCCGAGGAAAGCCTCGTCCTTCACTGGCCAATTTTTTTTTTTCCTTTTGAACACCACACCATATGTGTCAGCCTCAGCTATGCGTTTTTTTACCTCAACTTGTTTGCTCATTCCTGTGAGCATGCAGTTTTGTTGTTTTTTTTGTTTTTTTTTTTCAGAAGGTGAAGTAAAGGAGAGGAGGCTCTTGATGCAACTCATCACAGAGCTCGCTGCTACTGTCTCCTGCCTTGTCTGCTCAAAGAGCTATGGCACCCCGCTGGGAAAGATGAGAGGCTTGATTACAGTCAAATTAGCAAATGAGCAGGTTAATTACGGAACCAAATTCCTGTATAAGAACTGTCATTTCTCTGAGAGATGCTCCAGCTCCTGCTCAAAGAGCCTAAAGAAAAAGGGGGGAAGGCGGGAGGGTGGAGGAGGAGGAGGAGAAAAGGCTGAGGACAAATGCCTTTTTCTCCTTTTTTTCTTCTTCAAGAAAACTCTCTGGTTTCTGAGGAAATGGTTGCATCAATGAGCTATTACTTTTTTTTTTCTTTAGTTTTTTTTTTAGAGGACACTTTCCCCCCCTCGTTTCCACTCTCTCCCTCTCCCTCCTCCCCCCTCTCTCCCCCTCACTCAGGAGACTGCATCAAACCCCCTTACTCCAGCTTTCTACCTACTTTTCCGCTCACTGGCTTTCATCCTTTCACCTCACAGGAGCATCTGGGAGGCTTCAGATTTTTTTTGATTTTTTTTATTTTTTATTTGCAACCACCCCGAAGAAAAGGAATTTTCTGAGACATCATCTAAAGTTTGCAAGGACGTTCCTTTTCACAAACAGAAATAATGTGAAGTGAACTCACTGGAGAAAAAGGCAAAGGCAATTAGGGAGAAAATGTGTGTTTTTTGGCTGACCGTGGTTGATGCGGGCCACTGTTGTTCAGTTTGTTTCTGTCACAAGCCCGCGATAAGTTTTTTAGGAGCTACGTGATGCACCTCACTGAGCACTCTTTGCTTTCGCTGATGGCTTGTGTGTAGTTTTTATGACGGTAGAGACAGTGTGTGTGTGTGTGTGTGTGTGTGTGTGTCTGTGTGAGAAAAAGAGAGAGAGAGGGAGAGAGATGGATGGATTTTGTGGGCAGATGTGTATGAAGTCTGGAGCAAATGGAGTGAGAAGCTGAGCAGCTGGCAAAAGACAAGGAGTAGGCTAGAGAAGTGGATGGTAGATTCACACACACACACACACACGCACGCCACGGAAGCAAACGATGATTCAGGCTAGTGGTACACACACACACACACACACGCACACACATGCAGTGGCGTGACTCACACCAGTTCACTCACCAGACGCCGTCACTTGTGTGTCATCGCAGGGACAACCTCCTGCGACACCTTTAACTTAATTTCTCCTCCTGCGTTGTCACCGGAGTGTCATCGTCTGTCATCAGTTTAGTAAATTAGAGTTTCACTCCGGCGAGTGTTTCCAGGGAATTTTGTCTGGGATGTAGTCATATCTCTTAATGGAAGTGAAGATGTGAAAGTTGGCAGTTACAACTTCATAGATTTTATGGGTGCTGTTGTAGCCAGGGGGATACGCATGGTTGTGTCAGAGGTCTGTGTATACACACACGCAGAGATGGGGAGAGTGGGGGGGGGTTGCCTTGCAGAGGGGCTGTTTGGAGCAGTGGGAAGGTATCTATATTTTATCTGCCATTCATATTTGAGTGGGGGAAGAAGATGGAAGAGGCAGCATGGCGGTGGGAGAGGCCGAGCACGCTTGTCTGTGTGTCTTTCAGAGGACGGCGTTCTTTACAGAGGCATAACAGCGGCAAGTTATCCCTTTTAAATTACAGCCCCGGCAACCCCCCCCAACCCCCCCCACCCCCATCGCCCCTCCCTTTGCTCTTTCTTTCTCCATTTCCCCAACAACCATAGCCCTCTCTCTTTTCCTCCTTCTCCTCCCTCTTAGACAACTCTATTGGATTTTTAGTCCTTTCCAAATGAATTGAGCTGCGGCGGTCATGTTGAAACGAGCCCAGTCGATTGCCTAAATGTAACTATGCATAGTTATCGGGACTGCAGCGCAAGCCATTTGCGGGAAGCCTAAACATTATAAACAAATAAAGCAGCCGTATTGCCTCCAGGCCCTTGGTTAGGAATGTACTGCAGTGTCTGGTGAATGGGCAGCCAGCGTGAAATCCAATATAGGCCTGTGCGTGGAGGAGGAGGGGGAGCACTCCACTCCAATCTTCATCAATATAGCACTATACAAGACTGGTGCGGCTGCTGCCACCAAAATACGACCACTATTATTTTGAACACTCCACGCCACATCTGATACTACTACAACCACTGCTACTACTACTACTGCTGCTGTTGCCACTGGTTCTTTTACTACACAGACAAAAAGCAATGTTCTGCAAGGGTTCTTTGGTTACAGGAGGTCCCCACAGTGCTGTAATCCATCTCGCCGGCTAATTAGAGCACGGTGCTCAGACATGTCTGATCAGATCTCAGGTGGATCGTGACAAAAAAAAAAAAAAGTTCTCTGAAACTGTTGATTTCCAGCAATTCATCTACTCCTACAGGGTTTTATTTTATAGCACAGTTTTGGCCTTGTGCTAGTGGCAGCCTACAGAACAATTTTTCATAAACAGGTTTTTGTAAAGTGCCAGTGTAGGCGTAGGACAAAAAAGGCTACTTTTCCCGCTGCGGCCTTTTGCATATTATAATATCTATTATTGCAATCACAATGGCTACCACAAAATCAGTGACTGCTGGTGTAGTTTCACTGGCAGCAGAAGCTGTTATTAACAGCTTAAAATTATGATGTTGGACATTGCAGTCTAGCCACTCCGAAGAAAAAAAAAAAAAAAAAGATCACCTCCCAGCATGAGCACTATAGATGGGATTTCACAAGGCGCTGAGCAGGCCGTGCTCTCCCCTGTCTCCCCCACCAACTCTGTCCGAGACTATGTTTATTTCTTATCACTGTGTCCTAATGGTTGAGTGTGCTACAGGAGCTGTGAGGGATAAATCACCAGGGGGCTAGGTGCTGCAAGACATGCACACCCTCAAGGACTCCTCTCCCCCTCTCTCATTTGCTGAAAAACCCTTCTTGTTGCCGTGGAAACTCCTTTATCACTAGCAGTTATTGTGACATTGACCCAGAGCGAGGGTCACGGGTAAGTGCGATGGCCTCACACCATTTGTTGCATGGTGGCTTCTGATGACCCCGCTCCTGTTTCTGGAGGATATGCACTCCACGAGACCGCATGCTAAAGCATGAACACGCAAACACACACTTCCCCCTCCAGCACTCTGGTGTGTTTGCGTGTGTGTGTGTGCGTGTGTGGCAGGGCACACAAAGAGAAAGATCAGGGTTAAGGTTAAAGGGTAACATGCTCCTCTCCTGATGTATGACCGCAGGGTAGCCAGGCCCATCCGTTTCCTCTTTTGTGCTGTTCAGATCACCAGATATCAACCCAGCCAGAGTCCCACCGCTGCCACCGACGACAGATAACCTCACAGATAGCCACAACCTCATGTCATCGCTGCAAAAAGAATCCATCTTGACAAGCCATTTATTCATATTATCAATTTTACAGACTTGTTTTTCATAGTAAATGTGATACAAATCTGCCAATTGGATGCGATAGCTCATTTGTTTCTGTCACGCCAAAGTGGGACATTTCTTGAATTATGATGCAATTTTAAAGGATCACCTGTCAGAACACTTGTTGCGTGAGGGATTATGTAACACGTCTAAATATATCCCACTCCTTAAGGAAGATTGTTGTGTTCTTAATTGTGTTGCATATATATATATATATATATATATATAAGTGATTTTATTTTGAAAGATTGAACATAAAGTGAAAAAACAACTGTTTTTATATGAACAGTTTTCAAAGGGGTTATAATTACGTTTTCCTTATAAAATGCATTTTCACTTACTTTATTTTGGAACATTTTTACCCCACGGCACAGCATGGGTAGCTGTATAAAGCCTCTTGTTGATAGGGATGTGTGCCATATTCTAACCCAGTGTGGTGTGCTTTTATTAAACTCCAGCTGCTGCATTAATCCATTTCTCTCTATTGGGTCGCCATTATGGATATGGCTGGTTTATAAAGTACTTTTATAAGGCGGCGTTGGCTTTTTGTCCAGCTCTACTGCAAAGTGGCCCGTTGCAAAAGCCGAGCTGTTGTTCTGCCGTCTCACCCTCTTACCCCTCATTTCATTTCTTCTGTGTGCCTTCCCGGCCACATCCTCTCTAATGAAGCTAAATCTAGCATGCTAAATGGGACCAGTCAGCTATGTCATTGGTGCTGGAGCGGCCGTAGCAGTCCTCTATTGGCCCCTGAAGGCACAAACACCACTCTAAGACGATGAGTCGATGGCATTAGAAGCATTCACAGTACAGCAGGCGCAAACAATGTAGACCCAAGGAGGCCAGCACTTGTCCTTGGTAGCTCTAAAATATAGATACAGTGTGGGCACCCAAAGACAGAGGCACCCATGTGTGGGCTGCAGAGAACAGATAAAGTAACAGAGTCAAAATTTGTGTGTGAAAGTGCAACTGTTGCCGCAGTCGAGATCGGTACTGTACCAGAGATCAAGAGTAGAGAGATGTGCTCTGCAGGATAGCAGCCTGTCAATTGCGGCGCTCTCAGCTTCAAAGTTCTCAGCTTCAGGATTTCATATAGAATCTAATGGCTTTGGAGTGTGAGTGCACACAGTAACACAAGTGGAAAAGCACCGTAATATGGGACCCTACATGACAATCCAAAAAGCACAGACACTTGAAGGCACACACACACACACACACATACACAGACACGCAGACATGCACAAGCGCAAACACACGGTGTGTCAAATCTCCTACTGAAGTCCAATATATCCCTCACAAACCCATTAAAGGTGCTTCATACAACAGCCTCTCACAGAATACAGAGAGAGGGAAGTGAGAGCAGCACAGACAGAGAGCAGCACACAGAGTGGGAGAGCCATGTGTTTGTTACTGTAGGTGCTCCAAGTTAAAACACATTCTGGCAGGTAAAAGTACGCTCTATACCCAGATGCATTTTTATGTCATTTCAGGTATTAAAACATACAGTAGTAACACTTTTTTGCTCATTAGGTCGTACGAAATATACAAATTTGAGTGTGAATGTAATATTATCAAGTGTCTCCATGCCATTTGTAGAGGATTACTGTAAAAATAAAAAATAAAAAGTTCTATCATTTCTAAGCTCATCATCTTAAGCTGAAAATTAAGCCACTACTACAGTACCTTGCACAGCAGCGGCACACCCGCATGGTTTAAAGTGATATCACATGAGAGCAGTGGGTGTTTTGTTAATTTTTTGGCAATAGGCGGTGGCCCTGCTCCCACCCCCTCGCCCCCACATCACCGACTAACACACACACAACCATGTAAACCTCCCAAAGGACACTGTTGCAGGAAGCTTTAACCGTAACTTTGACATTTCTAATCGTACAATTCCATTTTAATGAAGTTATATTCCTTGTCTCCCTAATACACTGCTCTTTTTTTACTGTGTCTTAAAGGAATAAGTAAATACGTCTGAAACTGTAGCAGCTGATTGAGTTAATTCAGGAAAGGTTTTCTCATGTTTCTCACAATGCAGTACAAGCAGGGCCATTTTAGTTACATGACCCACATTATGCTTTTAGATTTTTTCTACCATCTCCATTCCTTCAAGAGCGCACAATGAACATTGTGCAGAATAGAAAAGAAAGCATCAAAGCCTAATTCAGCTAGTTTTAAGCAAGTTAATGTCAGAAAAAAAACTGTTCTCAGAAAAAACCTTGAACATGACTGAAGAAGAAACATGAACATTTTGAACCCCTGAAATAACCAGCGAAGGGAGTGAATTCTATTAATTATGAACAAGTTTGTGTTGTCTGTGGAAACAGCAGCTTGTGGTTTTTTTTTCTTTTTTTTTGCCAGAATGCAGCAGGTTGCTTGAGTCAGGCAGACTAGACTCACATTTTAGACTGAGCACCTCCCCTGCCCCTGCAGAGCCAAAAGATAAGGGGTAAACAGGGGGATGCATTTTGATCATTTTTGACATCCTACTGGCCTACTGAATAAAAAGGTTCCTTACACACATGGCAGAGGTACAGGACTTGGCTGACACATTCTTCATGATTATCACTGTAAAATAAAAAAGAATAGTTGTAAAATTGTGGATAGCTAATAAAATGCATTGCATAAGATTCTTCATTAAACTTAAACTTTTAGCCGTACTAATGCTCACATTGCTTGGTAGGACCGGTCAGTTTCAAAGTTCTTCACCTTGTTCCAGACTAAAATGTCTCTCAAACAACTGACTGACTAAATGTGAAATCTTCTGCAGATACATGCTTCCTAGAATATACCCTTTAAAGAGTTTGTGGCTCCTCCAACTGTTCAACTTTAATTTTGCTGGATGGTTTTGTCAAAAAGTGACAGTAATTGCGACAGTGAAAAGTGCTCCTCTTGTGTGACATGTTTTTGTCCACGGAGTTCTTTTTCTGAGACAAATTGCTCTTAGCTGACATTTAAGCTTTACTTTACTCAACAGGTTGACATTTTTTGGTTTTGTGGTATTTGTTAATTCAGTTAGCCAAAAATTATGGGATGTGTTTGATACACACATTCATGTCCCCCTCTTTAACAATGGTATTAACTTTGGTGATCCTCCTTTAGTGATTTCTCCTTTTGCTGGCCAAAGAAACGACATTATCCACATTTTCTGTACTTTGTATTTAGTGCTAAACAGCAAATGGCAGCATGCTATCATGCTAAACTATGATAATGAAATAGATACACATTGGAAGTAAATGAAGTGCATTTTATTTCATCTGAATGATTAAAGATCAATGGCAATGCAAGGAGGCTCTTAAGAAAAGACTTAATAAAACCCACCGAGCTGTGCTTTTGAAAAAAAAAGACATATTACTCTTTAATTACAAAAAACAGGTTAAACAACAGTACACATGCTAGGTATGATGTACATAGACTATCTACTTTCTAAACATTAGCAGTTTGTGCAGTTCAGCTTGCTAAGTTTAGCATTAGGCACAAAGCACTTCTGTGCCATCAGCCCCACATAGCAGCTAATGTGACAGTAGACTTTAAGTCTTGTTTTTGATCAATTGTCTTAAACAAATGATTCTTTCTAAGCGCATACTTAAGGTCTGATACTCAAATAGCTTCAGAAAATCCTTTAGGAAGGCTACAATCCCCAGCCAGATGTATATACCAATCATTTAGAAAAATGGGAATCATGCCACACCCTGTGAAACTGTTTTTCTCCAGAATGTAAGCACCTGCCTAACTTAATACATTTCGAATATGTGGGTGTGCTTGTCTTTCTATTCTGCAAAACTGTGCATTTTTTTTCAAACACAGACCTACCTGAAGGCACATTCTCACAGAGGCACTACAACCTGGAGACATCCCTGCTCTCGTGGTGTTGCCATGGTGTTTAAATACCTGTGTTTATCCTTTTATTATACAAACTTTTAAGTGCTCTGGGCCTGCTATTTTTACATTTTTTGGAAACTGCACAGAATAATCCGATACAGGCTTCATGGTTACATTCCATCCGTAAGGTCAGGTTCTTTGAAAAAAACTAAAAACATAAATAGAGGACTTGTTTTGTTACTCAGTCAGCCATTATGTTTCAGGTCTACCTATTCAAAAGCTTTCATTCTGCTCAATACATCATCATAGACAGTTTTACGTTCTCCATCTCTGGAGGTTTTTACTCCCATACGGACAAATGAGGCACTGAGGTGAAAAGTCACTCTGCACTGGTTCAAGAACATTTCATTGCAGCTTGTTTTTCATCTGAATGTGTACCTGGGTTAAAGTTAGACACCCGGATGTGGTTAGCTATCTGATCTTCTCTCTGCTTTCCCCATATTTGACATTTCAGCCTGTGGAAATGACTCTTCTCTGGCATTTATTCCCTGCTCCAGGGTTGCACAGCCCTATAGGTGCTGTCATTTCCACTTTTAATATGTTTTAATGCTACTCTTTGCTGTTTAGTAAAACAAATAACCGACCTTACTCTAAAGAGACAGAATTGCAGCAAAAACAGATACAGTGTCCCTCTACTTTTTTACCTGTGCATTGATTTATGGCGTGCCCATTCACGGACATGCAAACGCACACAGAGGCGATGCATGTTGTACAGTAAAAGCCAGCCAAAGCCCTCAGTGTGTCACCTCTGTCATAGTGTTAATTAGACAGTGTCACCGTCTGTCCCCAGTGACATTTATTGCACATTTGAATATTTTACCCAGACAGATGGTAAGAATGTCAAGGCGTGACACTGAGTTATTAAGCCCTAGCCCTCTCCCTTGGCGACAGAATGCAGGGCTTGTCAGCACTCGATTGTTTTAATAACTCACTGGCAGTGCCGCTGCAAAGTTTGCCCTGACTCTCTGCGCTGCAGCTAGTTCCCAGGGCACAGGTGAAAGATCCCACACACACACACACACACACACACACACACACACACCCAAACGTCTACACACACAGCCGTCTGAATTCGCTGAATGAGGAGGAGCAGGAATTCCCTCAGTGAATAAAAGCCAGGTAGCTTGGCTCTGTGACCCTTCCACTGACATTATACATCCACACACTGCCATGCATTTCTATATTGCGCCCTTCTGTGCCTTAACGCACTTGTCAGATGCGCAGCCCAGCATGGATGTGCTCCATAACCTCAGAATATGATATCACGGTGTCACACTACGGTTGCTCACTCTTATGTACTGCACAGTGCTGTCGCTGCTGCAAGCAAAGCGAGGAGGAGAAAAACACAACTGCTCTCAAGTAAAACAATACCACCTGGCATTCACACTGTTTACCTGAGTAAACGTGCAACATACTGGTCAGAATTGACTTAAGCAGCGCTGCAGCATTGTGAGGATCATTTAGCTGCATGAACTCTCCACATCTACAAAAGGTGTGAGTTGTTTTTTCTTTAAAGGTGTAATAAGACGAACATGGCAGAGGGATTTCAGAGGATGTATTTGGCCTTGTTGGCATGCTGTACACTCAAAGCAACAAGGGCAAAGGAAACCTGCTTAAATGAAGTTCTTGCTGGCAGGTGTTAGGTTGGATCCTTATCAGCTGATGATTAAATAATGGCAGATTGTGAGGCAGAAGCTGTGGCAGCGATCCCTGCTTCAGAAGATTTATACTAACGTGCACTACAGGGAGGTAAATATCTGTAAGGCGAACGTATTAAGCTGTCTATAAGGCAATATGTAGATGTCAGTCAGGGCTCAACCTGCAAGTGCTGGCAAAAATAATTCAATAATGTTTTCAGTAATGTTAACATGCCCACGGTGGAGCTGTCTGGCACCGTTTTAACTTTATAAATTCCACATTTTTGTGTCTGAAAAAAAATGTTTCAGTTGCTTTTAAATGAAGACACAAAATAGTAAGTCTGCTAATTTAATAAAAAAAAGCAGGAAAATAAACTCAGCTCACTTGTCAAAAGTCAGTGGACTTAATTTTTACTGACAGATTAACAGGGTAGAAACAGTATTAATAACCAAGTGAATGAATCTCAAAGCAAAAGTTTTGCATTATTCATTTCTCTTCCTCAAGGAGAAACAAAATCAAATTGTGCCTCAATTGTGAAGAACCCAGAGAGAATAAAAAAGTGGACTCCTGACACCCGCCGCTACTGTGTAAAAATATCTAGCCCTCTGTTGTTTTTGCGATAGTGTGAGTCTATAATATAAGTGAGGTTTGCTTAGTTATTTCGGTTATATCCACCCCGCTGTCGCTGTGTCTCATTCCCACAGCTCATTCTCATCTTGTCCGTCATTTCTCCCTTGAGTTTGTGAGCTATGTGTAATTACCCAGTTTGTTTGCACCTTGGCTCTAACTGCCTGTCTTTTCACAGCGAGCTTGTGTTCACAGGAAGCGCGCGAGTGTGTGTGCACAACGGGGTTTTCATGGACCAGTCGGTCTTTAGCAAATATGGGTGTGACGGGCAAGAGTATGCAACAGTGCAAGTGTGTTTCTCAGCACATGTGTGCGTCACCCCAAGCCCACTCTGGCAGACACGGAGAGACAGAGAGAGGGACCTTGTCGTCTCTAATCCCTTTGTTTTGAGTCATGAGTCAGATTAGAGCTTTGCGAGGCGTTTGCGAGGCCTGCAGAATGTGGATTTAAGGATTAGTCTAATAAACAGAGGCTCTGTGGCACTCTGCAGCCCAGTGTGGAGATTACACAGGCACCGAGAGCAAGGAAGAGAGAGGGTTGGATTGTTACCCCCCCTCCCCAATCATTTCCATCCTGACAAATGAGAGGATGTGAGGAGAAGAGACATAGAGGAGAAAATGGAAGGTGGATGAGGTCTCTTCACAGTTCTTGATCAGTGTGGCAACTTCCATCCATCTCTTTCCCTGCAGGGACCACAGCTGTGAGTCACATATGCAGACCTTGGGATATGTAACTCTTATCTCATACTATATGACCTCAGCAATACTTCATAATTACCGCATTCAGGCTGGCTGATCGCTGGGGACGTTCCCTCACTCAAATACCCAGCAAAGCACAAATAATGAACAAAACAAGTGTTCAGCATCAACTCAGGAGGCTTAGAGGGAAACAACTATTAGTCTTAATGTCTTAATTTTGTGTTCCTGTTCTATTTCAGTAAACGTATCAGTTTAGTATAAACTTGCAACGTCTGGAAACTGTTAACAGAACTACATTTCAATACAGAGAGCTAATCATAAGCCAGTTATCAGCCATCACAAAGAAGGCCGAGTAGGAGGTGAATTGGGACTCACCAGTTTTTTTGCATTTGCGAGTGTTTTTGTGTTTGGACACATCAACAAACTCAAGGAAAGAGTGGAAAACAGTATAGAGGCAAGCAAATAAGTGTATAAAGCAGAAACATGCTGTGCAAAATCATCAACACACCCACTCTCTAGCTGTGCATTCTTTAGACAATGACCTTCTATTTCTCACACATGGATTCAATCTTACATCACACAGACTTTGTATTAGCAACCTGGCAGGGAGAAGTCAGTTTAATGTCCAGGCCAACTTATTCGGACATTTGCATTCCTGCATACAGCGCCTCCTGCTAATATCTGGACAGTTTCTGGGTGGTAGTGCATGTTTGAAAGGGGTTTTCTTTTATTTCCATAAATGACCTTTTGCTGTGTGGCAGTGCAGATGAAAGGAGGACTAATTTGTAAGGTTACCACTGACTTTTCACGTGCTCACTTGCTTTACAGTGGCTCCAAAATTTGCAAAAAAAAGGGCTGGATGCACAACACAACTGCAGCCAGGAGCTCAATTAAAGGACTGGGTATAAAATATAATTTTATTTTATAATATAATATAATTTATAGTGTATAATATGTAAGATTATTATATATATATTAACTGGGCGAAAGCAGAAGCAACAATATTTTGCATTATTTATGAAAGCTGAAAGTAAAAAAAAAATGAATGCATCAATACTAAGGACGATGTCAAATACGAATAGTGACATAGCAAGTGTCTACGTGACCAATCACACTTAATAAGCAAGTGGTTCTTTCCTGTTTTTTGGCTGAAAGAGGTGTTAGAAGTAATGGGGCGAGGTGTGTGGGAACGCGAGTGATGAAACGTTTCCTGTCCTGCACGCCCCTCAGCTGTTGGCTCACAGATCATCTTGGATCCAAAACGGCCCACAGTTTCCAGTTGAACCGGCGCCATGCAGGCAGCCCCAGCCATCCTTTCGCCTTGTGTGTATATGCATGTGTACATCAGGATACATATTTGTGTGTGTGTGTGTGTGTGGTGTCTTTGCGTGCGTGCGTGCACTTTCAATGCCACCCGAGATCGAAGACATGATTAATGACTCTTCATGGTGAGGAGCCTCTCAGTCAGAGCTCGGTCCAAAACTCACACAAGGCATGCTTGTGTGTGTGCTACAGAGAAAACGATAGAGGTCATAGTGCATTTATAGATGCGGATACATTATTTATGCTAATACATGTGAATACACACATGCATATTTTTATCTCAGCCCGGGAAGTAATCAGCTCTTCCCCTGACAGTGAAGGTCCCATGGGCTCTCTCTCTCTCTACACACACACACACACACATTTTTCACACATCTATACAGCTTACATGTGTTATCTATACATTGAAATTAAAAGAATA
>JAPZDZ010000026.1:6879445-6896471 GCA_029783805.1 Acanthurus tennentii | reverse complement strand
TTTATTTTATTTCAAACATTTGAATGGTGCAGCTGGGTCTGTTGTGTTTACAAATGCTGTTAAAAGCGATGTGAGCTCTAAGTTTTAATAAAGCCACAGCAGTTACATATGACTTCAGCTGTCACATATTTTCCTTTTTTCTTTAGGGGACCAGAATAGTTGTACAGTGAACGTGGTATTTTTGGATGTCAATATCAAGCAAATTACATCCACGTATTATTAACAACTTTTAGAGTGACAAAAAGAATTGGATTGGTATCGGATCGGTATTGGCTGATCCTCAAGGCTGCGGTATCCATATCGGATGTGAAAAAGTGGTATCGAGCAATCCCTAATCTTATCCTCATACTAGTTCTCTTTTTGGCATCATGGAAGTCAGAAATTAAACATTTTGTGCCCCTGGGATTCTCTCTATAACATTGGCCATACAAACCAGGGTAAAGCTAAGTTTAGTTTGTCAAACCCTGCCTGTGCTATAAAGGCCAAAGTGCTAGCTATTAGCATTGGAGGTGCAGGTGCACACACTCACACAAATATGTACCTTGACTAGCAAACAAGCCAAATAACAGGAAGAGTTTGGGGAAATGCATGTCGAAGGTGCCAGCTTTTGGCAGCGACGTTGGCACTTAATCCCACAGACACACATACACACACACATGCAAACACACACACACACAAATATTGGGTAACAAACAAGACAATTAATTGATAGAGTCTGAAGAAATGCATGCTGACATCTGCAATTTTCTTGGACTAAAAATCATTTATTAGACAATGTTGTGTGGGTTTTGTGAGAGTTGAGTTAATCTATGTTTACTATGTAATGACCCTCTTTGACTCTGCTTTGGCAGCTTTTGATAAATGAGGCAGATTGTAAATGTCAGTGTTATCAAGTGTTTTTTTTTTCCTTTCTCAGGCAACTCACTTGCTTCCCAGGCTGTAATTAAACATGTTCCCAAGCCACAGAATTTAAATGTGTGTGTGTGTGTGTGTCTGTAAATGTATGCCACAGTTCCTACACACATGTTTGTCCTGGTGCTGGCTTTGTCCTCGCTTTCTCAACAAAAATGATACTAATGCAAATGATTTGCTTTTGAACTGATGCGTCTGCATGTGTAAACAAATTTCAGTCACTCCAGGATTACATACAGATGAAATAATAGAGGTAGCAGTGAAAAGGAACAAAATTCATATATGTAACTATTATAGATGATGCAGTGTACAATGTAGAAGAATAAATGGCGAGTCAGAGGCAGAGAATGCTACAACTATTTATTATGCCGACACCTGGTCAAATGTTATTTTCTATGCAAGGGCAGAGTCAAAACAATTTTTTTTTTTTTTTTTGTGCCTGTTAGTCAGCGGCAGGTGGCATCGTCCGAGGAATTTCCATGATCTCAGAAATATCTTTTGTCTGCCTGTAATGATAAACTGTTTGCCCAGGGGGGAAAACAGTGTTAAAATTCAACATTTCCACAGCCTGTGCTTCATTATATGCTCTTCTTCTCCACTGCTGGTGGCCAGAACAGTCTGTGGGTACATTAGACACAAGCCATATTTTAACCTCCAGACTAACATTTTTTCATTCTGTCATTCTGGGCAGACAGCAAAACTTTTATGAGATTAAGAAAATACAATTAAATATACAACCCACCGATGGATAACCCCCGAGGTTTGCATAGAGAAAGCTACGTGACTTAACATTCAAAGAGTACTAAACTTCCAAATGTGGCCTTCTTATGCCGCTCTCCTCCGGCAAAATGATAACTTGTGTGCAGAAAATCATCCACTGTTAAAAAAAACTTTAAACTTTTAAACCCATTCTCCCAGTAAAGGTGCTAAAGCATTAAGCAGAAGTGTTGTTGCCATGGTTACTTGCAAATTAATATACTTTGCACAGTGAGTTGGGATGGTGGTTAAACTGTTGACCAGAATTTTGATGTGTCCTGTGCAACCTTCCAGCCACTCAGCGAGTAGTTTCCACAGTTTAAAGCCCTGTTGTACACTTTCCTTTCAGCATAGCTTTTAAAAAAATAATTAGCCTGTTATAATATCAATTAAAGCACTAGACAAGTGAAAAATGAGATTTACCAGTGAAAACGTGTGCAGCCTGTTTGGTACTTTAAACCCATGCTCTTTTAGTGGACCTATATCAGATTCATGGGTGAAGGGGTGTAGCAGTGTGTATTGCTGTGTGTAAAAGTTTTTTAATACAAACACCAACTGCTAGGAATCCCTAAAGTCAGACGTTTTCCGGTCCTTAAAGGGGCTTTTAACAGACTACAAAGCAACAAGAAAGTAAAAAAACATTAAATGTGAAAACATAGGAAAGCTTTTAAAAGGAAGACAATGTACATGTGTATACATCCAAACATGATAATCCTTTTACCTAAATATGTAAATTCAAGAATAAATATATCTGATCTTATTCCCCTTTGTATTAAAGAAAACATAGGAACAGACCATTCAGAATTTACAATATTGTTGCGATGATTGATCTAGGGAAAAGAGATATGGCCAGTCCATCCACCAATACAAACACAACAACAGAAAATCAATATGCCATGCCTTAAACAAAAGTAACACATACACACACACGTATGTAGTCATGCACATTCAATTTAAATATGTACAGAAGTTGATCGGTAGGCACAACTTATCACTTACCGAAAGTATTTTCATATTCATACACGGTGCATCAGTGATCCTGGATTGTTACTGCGAAGATCTGTTTCTGCTGAGCAGTGCAGTCTCTTCTTATTGATCTACTTCACTGCACACTGCATGGTCACTCCAGTCAATTGGCAGTAGTAGAGTGTGTATATTTGTTTATGTGGTGTTTTTACCTTTAAGCAGTAAACATATGTAATTTATACCCCATTTTTCTGTCTAAATCTCCAGACCTACAAATATTTAATCCCTTTTGAAGAGAGTCTCGGGCAGAATATGCCACATTAAGTTCTTAGCATTCCTGAAAGGCTTTTTAATTTTAAAATTGGCGCATCAGCAGATGGAGTATTCCAGTTTTATGAGCAACAGTGAGGCATGTGTCCCGGTTTAGTCAACTTCAGCCTCCTATTCACGGATGAGAGGTGTTTCACTTCTATGTGCTACACCTCTCAGTGACAAGACCTCCTCCAGAGTGCATGGTGTTGTGTCATGTCCTGTCATGTCCTGTCCAAGCCAGACTGCTGTCCTCTGGGCAGGAGTAGAACTAGCCCAGGCATGGATGACATTTGTCACACCTATTTTGGTGTCCTCATTAGGAGGTGCGAGGGTCCCTCTGGTTCAGGCGGGAGCCAAACGAACGGATGTCATCTGGGAGGTGTGGGAAGTGTTTGACCATGACACTCCTATTTGGGCATATCTGTTAGGTCGTTACTGTGCTGCTAATGGTGGCGTTAATGACAGGCCACATGCTAAGGGATATGTATGCGTTTGCACGTGATCATGTGTGTGTGGTGTGTGTGTGTGTGTGTGAAATGGATTTTTGATAATCAACACCAAACCCCAGAGAGCTGACTGTCAGTGAGCCCCGTCATCCTGTCACCACATGTCAGTCACACAGGGAAGGTAATGTTTCAACATATCTGGGCTACTGCCACTCACTTTCTATGAACAGCAGGGTGTCAACAAAAAACTGAAAAGAAGATGTAATGGCAGGTAGAATTTCAGCACTTTAATAACGCAATAAAAATATTTGCATCCATATATAAACTTGATAAAAAAAGGGTATTTCAGTTTTTTTTTGTTTCCAAGTGCTACATTAAATTACTGTTTTTTTATTTCAAGCGAAACTCACCTCGATTCTTGACATCCCCATTAAGATAAATTAATATGCCAGTGTTTGAAGTAAGAGTCTGTGTGCTAATGCTTTGTTTACTTATTAGAGTAAAATCCACATGTTTAGTTTCCAGATGTCGAGATAAAGCATTTAATCCTTTCAGTATCATCTGCTACAAACCACTTTATTTTTTTTTAATCCCCGCAAATAAGAATCAAAGAATAATCTCCTTTTTGAGGGATCAGTCATTTTATCTGATGGCCATGAGAGTGATGAATGAGATAAGATATTTAGCCAAAGAGAAAAGAAAGACTTCTACAGTAATTCCCTAAAACCCCTTTAATACTCCAAATAAGAGGTTGACTGGAGAGCATATCAGAGAGTCAGAGAAAACGCAAATTAAATCTTCACATTGTGATTGTTGTTGTTGTTGTTGGCGCCTCGCAAACTGTGAGACCGAAACAAACTGTAACAATATGGACGACGTATATGATGAAGAATATTGAAAACTCAGCAAAACTGTCACGCACATCCAAGGATTTCTTTCTTTCAAGATTTCTTATTAAAGTATCTGAGTATGGCAAATGTATTGTTGTTAAACAGATAAATATTATGATTGAAGCTAAATGTAATTACCTTAATTTTAAGCTATAAGGCAATTTAAAAAATACAAAGTTAAAGTTGCTTTAATTATTTTTACTCTTGTGTTTGGCAACTTTGAGGCTAGCAGGACAAGCTGTAAAAACAACTGATTGGTTATTAGGTTGTTGTGATGGACGTGTTAGCAAAACCAGGGCAGCATTAGCATTCATGTGGATTCATGTGTTTGGTCACCTTCAGTTTCGTTTTGGTCTTCACCAACTCCTGAGGGAAAAAAATCTGCATCTTTAGCTACACAGCTCCTCTGTAACCTTGTCTTCTTTCTGTGTGTTTTGTGTGTAAGTTTATTTCTTGCACTAAATGTCAGCATGGGTTGCAAATCACAATCTGTAAAATCATCCAATGTGATCATGTGTATAATTAGAATAGTTGTCCTCTTACATGATTAACAGCAGTTTGAGAGTAGTAAGTTTGTCAAACTTCAGATTGCGATCTCATTATAAACACATGTAGACTCGTAGTCACTTCTAGGTTCATTTGCATTCTCACTTCTGATGTGTGCATGAGTGCACCCGTGCAACGTTTACTTCATTTTACACAACTTCACCTCATCACCATGGAAACCCTGACTTGTGAAGATGTTTATTAGTATTCTCCACTGCTTCACTGAGTGTTTCTGTGAGTGTGTGTACTGTAATTATAGGTGCAACACAATCTAACGAACTCCATTCTCGCTCTCACAGACAACAGTGACCTTGAACCTTGACTTATGTATAAATTGTAAAACCACTCCACCATGTTGGTTTAATACTCAGGTATACGCAGGACTCCTCTCTGTCTGTCTGTCTGTCTGTCAGTCGTCTGTCTCTGTCTGTCTGTCTCTTCCCCTGCAGAAACTGTGACCAAGGATTTCATCATGCCTCCCCACCTCATGTTATGATGCTGTTTTTCGTCATCAGCTCGCCTCACTCTCTGTTTTGCTCCCTATTTTTTTTCCCTTATCAACTTAGGAGGAAGTAAATTTTTTTTCTCCTCTTCACACAGTGTCGCTCAGCAGCAGCCTGTGCGAGCTAAACTGTGGATCATTTTTCATTGCTTTGACACAAAATGAATTCAATGACTAAACCTTTCAAAATACATGAATTTTCTCACTTAGACACCAGCAATCGTCTCTGGACTATTTCTGCTATCCTTTGTGCATATGTGTATGCACTAATTTTGTTTTTATAATTTCAACACTATCTATACAAAGAGGGGTATCGCTTAAGAGGGGGTGATTTGCATAAACACCGGCAGAGATAGACAAGTGTCTGATAGAGGATGAATAGTGGCCGTGAGAGTGAGAGGAGTGCGTGTGTGTGGTTCGAGATGAGACGACAGAGAGGACGACCATCTGTACTGTAGTCTCCAATGAGCCCAAAGCTTTTCTTTTATTCCTTTATATTTCCATCGTCAGTAGATGTGTCACGAGTGTGTGTACACAGTTTTTGTATTCCAGTATTCAAGGTAAGAGAAGACAGAGAGAGACTTTATTGATCCCCAATGGAACTTTAAATGTTACAGCAGCAGGTGAAGGAGCCAGGAAAACAAATATAAGACAATTTGAATTAAATGCATTAAATTAAAATAGAGCTTAGACAGGTGGCAGCATGGGAATTCTCACTGTCAAAATTGTCAATGTTCACTTTTTTTCTTTTTTGTAAATAATGCAAAGTTTGGATACAAACTAAAACCACCATTGATGGGAAGAATTATCAGAAATAATTAAGTATTTGTTAGCATTTTGACTGTGAGATTCTGCTGCGTGCCATTTTGCTTGTTTGTGTGAAGACAACAGTGAAGAGAATTTTGTAATAGGGAAATTGACACTAAGAAATGTGTGTAACTAATTACAAAAACTGTAAAAATTCCCACCTTGTCTCCAGTTTACTAATCCCACTCTCCTTCTCCCTCCCTGATGTTTTATTAGCACACTGAGCAGTTATATTTTTTTTGTATTGAGTGATGTATTATGGCAGATAAGAGAGAGTCAATACATTTGGGATTTGATCCCGAGGGAGCAGGATTAAGGGATCCCTGGAATTTGGGGCCAAAGTACTGCATTGTCTCCACTTTGCCTCTCCCATGTTTTTCTCCCACACACATCCTTATGGAGTTTATCAAGGGAAGTACATGTGGTTCAGTAGATCACTGCAAATGCCATTCCCACACACACTATTGTACTCGAGTTCCAACCCCTGGAATTTGGGGCCAAAGTACTGCACTGTCTCCACTTTGCCTCTCTCACGTTTTTCTTTCTTTCCCATGCATCTTTTAAAACTTTTCTCACTTAAACTCTCTTTTATAGGAAGGAATATATATACAGTACATAGTTTTATTGCTGCATAATTCACAGAAAAGAAAACAAAGGAGAAATTCAGTTTTTCAGGGATACTAAAGTGCAGTGCAGATGAATTTTGAATTGGATGCAAATGAAAATGGAAAATATTAAGAAATGACACATTTGGCTGCTATTAGCCACAATTTCTAGCATTTTCTTAGCCGTGACAAAGAAAATAAGGCTTTTACTGTTATTAACAGTAATTTCAGCTATTTCAGGGGTTTGCAGGGGAGCCTACCGTGCACAGTCACACTTGCTTCCTGATTTTGATGCATTTTCCACCCAGGAGCAAATCAGTTCACTAGTTCAGCACTTCAGGACAAATCAGAACTTGTTCTGAATTGGCGCTCCCCTCAAAGCTCAAAATGGCATGTCCGAGGGTGGCCTGCACTGTAAACTATTGGATCTGGAAAAAGCAACATAATTGCAGGCACTGAAGCCTACACGTTCTGCCTGTTTTACATCCTTTACAGAATTACACGGTGGGGTGAGGGAAAGTCAACCAGCATAATGCAGAGTCCTGCTGCCTATACTTTGCCTGTCAAACTGCTAACAAGCACAAATGATTTTTTAATGATAGGCCCCTCTATCCCACAAAGCTGTCTACTCACAAACACTCATCCTTACACACACACACACACGTTGCATGCATTCGCTCCCACACACATCCATAATGAGTTTTATCAAGGGAAGTACATGTGGTTTAATGGATCACTGCAAATGCCATTCCCACTCACACTATTGTACTCGAGTTCCAACAAGATGCGTCTTTTTCCCCTGTGTCACTTATTTTTCTGAGGAACGACGAGCGGCGCATGAATACTCCAAATGATGATGTATCTAAAGGTGCGGGAAACTAAAGTCCCCACTGAGCAAACACACGAGCGAAGCCGCCGCTTCAATCATGCAGTGTTTCAAACAAACAATGGGTCTTTGTAAATCAGTGTAAATATCTAAGATTTAGCTGAGGGCCTGTAGCGTGTTGTATTTACCTTTAAACATTTACCTTTCGAGGGGAATTTTCACTCATTTGGAATACCCAAATGGAAAAGCTTATAAAAGTAAACTGTAAGGCTAAGGTGCATGTGTGAGGATTAACAGATAATCTCTTAACAATGTATAGCATATCCGAAAAAAGACAAGGTTTTAAACATTTAAATGTTTATCAGCAGAAGTTAACAGCTTAGAAATTCACACATCCACTGGATCAGCCCGTCTATATGCAGCGATATGGCTTTTCTGCTCCAAGTCTAAATAAGTCTTAAATACATAGGAGAAGTTGACATAAATAAGCTAGTAAATAAAACCAATAAACTAATAAATTATAAGGATTTTATTATTATTTCATGGTGATAAGCAGGAAACTGTTTGACTGACAACACCTCAGTTTGCAGCAGAAGCTGAATTGTCATTTGATTTTTTTGTTCCCCTGTTATATCCGGAAGGGCTAAAGTCATTCCAAATGCAGCTTTAATCAGTTTTTAATTCTACTTCTGGTTTTTCTCATTATTCTTATTTCACTTAATCAAGCTCATTTTCATTTGAATTTGATCGAGCGTACACTGATTGATTCCCATCTTGTATGTCTCATATTCTGTCTCTGTGCATGCTGTTAAAAAAAAAAACAAAAAAACAGGCTCACATTTTATCGTGTAGTATCCCCGTACTCTCCCTTTCTTTTTTCTCACATACATTCACACATTTCACACTGTTTTATTGTCTGGGTTTCTCCGCCTCCCTTCCGTTCTTCCTTTTGCTCTATTAGCCAAAAGTATTCTAGGAGGCAGAATAAACCGTGCTGCTTTCATCCTATAGTGCAGTTTACTACAGATGCCTAAGCACACATTGACGGGTCATGTGTGTATGTTTTTATCTGTCTTGTTATTTCTTTTTCGCTTGGTATAGCCCTATTTTAATTTGAATTTGACTCAGCATACACAGCACTGATTTAGGCCTCTCCTTGTGCAGCTTGTGTTCTGTAATCCTGCATTCTCCTGATCTTGCTTTCTCACATACACACACGTTATTGCATGTGTTTCTTTTCAAACCCATTTGTTTCACCCCTCCTTCCTTCCTTCCGCTCTGTTCTTCGCTCTTTTCCCCTCTATTAGTCAAAGGCATTCAGGGAAGCATTGCACAACGTGCTGCTTTTCGCCCTATAGAACATTCTGACTCAGATATTTTTACTGGATGCACGGATCAGCTGACAGACACACATACATGTTGGCGTGCACACAAAGAACAGACACAGATGTGAGCAGCCCAAAGGCAGCTGCCGATGCCACCCGAGGCTCCAAGCACACATTAATGCGCATTATATTTGCTAAAAAGACAGTGACAGCGTCAAACCAGGAGAAAGGCACTGATTTGATCAGAATACACGTATATTTGCCCCCACATCCGTCATAATATCATGTAGCAAACACGCGATCGGTTTTCTATTTATGGAATAAGTGAGATAGATTTTCATGTCTGCTTCAAACCGTCGCACCAATTCATCTTTCTTTGAGCACATGTAGATTGCCACAGCACCAGGGCTGTGCCTACCACTGATGGTGATAAGGAGTGATTGGATTTTGTATGTGTAATCACTGGTTATGGGATGGTAATTGTACAGAGCACTGGCCTGTGGGATGTAACATTAGATATGTGTGGTAATCACACACACACACACGCACACACGCATGCACATGGACGCACACTATCATGTCTTGTAGCCGCTTTCAAGTAGCGTTTGTTTAGACTAGACGATGTGTTTGTGGCCCAATTATTGTCATAGTGGTTGGCTGGGATGATTTGCATAAAGACTAATCCTAACTGTGATTGTGGAGTAGACAGTTTCCTAGCGAGCATTTCAGTTCGGGATGATTTGCAAATGATGTTAAAGAACCCATGTGCTCCACTCTCTCAGGCCTCCTGGAGTTCTCACCGGTTCTTCTGCGATACTTCATCTCAGGTATGGTCTCAACAACTAGAAGTAGGTCCTGTAGTTCTGTGGTGTACCTAAAGATTATAAATGTCCCCAGTGTTATGTATTGTAAAGAAGGTTCCTTTTGTCATTTTCTATGACAAGTGGGAGGAAAAGACAAAGAAGCAAAGACGAGGAGGAATGGTAATATTCCCTAATGTCTTGAAGTGCTTGGATACTTTCGTAGCTGGTTGGATGCTTGGCAAGCTTTGGCCTAGAAGCTGAAACCACCTGTGGAGTTATTCGCTTGCCTCTGCTGTCTAGTTCAGTCCATCTGTTTGTCTGAGTAGAAGTATAGAGCCTTTCACCACTTCCCCAGCTAAGTTTTTCCCTTCCAGGGCCCTCCCCTCTCCTCATTACTTTCAGCACCAACTCTCGAGTCTCGGCGAGGCCGTGAAGAGGAGCCGTGAAGATCCAGCAGACGATTTTCATCTGTTTAATTCCTCTCTCTCTGATTGCGTCCGTACGCCTGATGAGTCACAGTTAACCCAGTCACACAGCTGTGTGATTCCCTGCGCGTTGATTCATACGGTGTGCCTCTGCAATGCCAACCTCTCTTCGCTCGCCTCTTCCTTTCCCCTCCTTCCCAACTGCTAATGAAGTGAATCACAACTGTTTTTCCCCCGATCCCTTTACCCCAACAGCTGATGGTGAGCGATTGCATCCACAATACTCTTTTAATTAGTATAGAGAATAAATTGGTTGAGCATGCCTTTTTCCTTAATTGCTTTTTCCTCAGCTTGGATTTAATTGGGCTGCAGCCCTGTTTATTGATCTCCTTTGATGTGCTTTAATTTGGATAATTTTATATATTTATTTTGGACGTGACGAGATGGTTTGTCTTGAGGGGGAGAGTGTTAGGCAGCGCGGCCGGTACTGCAGCAGACTGCGGTATACTCACTGAGCCCGGGGTCCGGCGTGTGATGGCAACTAGGTGGGGAGATGATCAAACCCAGAAGGCAGAAAAGCAGCTCCACTACAGTCTGAGAGGTCTCAAGTGAACAGCTCTTTGATCTCACATCAACATCTCATGAATGCCAATGCGGAGCAGTAAAGCGAGGGAGGCAGGCTTTCCGAGCCAGCCTTAACAGGCCTGCAGGCCAGTACATATTCCTTCCAGCAGCTAGTTTGTAGTTTGTGCCTGATTCATGCTGCGTCATCTCTCCCCCTCCTGCCTGCCACAACAAAGACCAATTTTCAGCCTCCGCCTCCATAGTTTCATAATTAGTGTGCTTCTCTGCGTGTGATTGTGGGTTTGTTTGCTAGATATGTGTTTGCTTGTGCAAGCATTTGTTTGTGTGAGTGTCTCCATTTACTGCTTTCACTTATATTACTGTCTACCCCCCCGCCTTTGTAACTTCACTTTGCTCCCTCGCAGGGGGGAACTTCACCCTGGCCGAGCTGGGAGTTTGTGAGACAACTCCCCCTCCGCACCCTGCTGCCGTTCCCTACTGTCCAGACCTGGGCCTCCTCCAGAGGGGGTACTCCCTGAGCGCCGGCTCAGATGCCGACTCGGACCCCGAGGGGCCGCTGTCTCCAGAGCGAGCCATCCAGCTGTGGGCCGGACGAGGAGGGGTAAAGTCCCGCCGCAGCTCGGGAGTGTCCAGCCGCGAGAACTCTGCCCTGACACTCACCGACTCAGAAAACGACAACAAGTCTGACGACGAGTCAGGTAGGACTGAGGACTGTTGAAAATGTGGTAAAGATGCACATGTGTATTAAAATACAGGCCCTTTGTCAGAGGAAGAGAGTGAGACTTGATAAGGGGGTGAGGGCAAATTGGAGGGGACTGGTATAGTACGATGATCAATCTCTGGAGGGATCGAGAGTGAGAATGTATATCTTACTCAAGTTTGTCGATATTGTTAAAACCATATGACCACCTCTCAAACAGACAGCCATTATATGAATTGCGAGTAAGTTGGATTTATGGATTGAGTTTGTTTCTGATCTGAAGAATAGTGGTTGGACCTCCCCCCCTCCCCCCAGAGAGCCATCTTTATTTTCATCAATAGCACTTAGCAAAAGCCCTCTAACTCTACCCTCTTACACCACTTATCCGCTGAGATCTCACCACTTGTCCGTCAATCTTCAAAAAAAAAAAAAAAAAAAAAAAATCTTTGGGTTTTTTTCGGAAACAGCAACGCTGGAGCGGTTTTTTAACTATATATTGTGACCCGGCACAAAGATGCAGTCAGAGAGAAGCTGTTCTTTACTTTTTAAGCGCATCCTTTCTTTGACTCTACAAGCGAGTGTTGAGAGTGTGATATTCCCAGAGGGGATCGCTCTGGCAACTTTGTTTATTGCCGACTTCCCATTTCCTTGTTAATCCTGTTGCAGTCGTAAACCTGCGTGCGAGCTTTGCCGAGGTGTCAATGGAGGTTAATGAAAAGTGGATGGAAGAAAAAGCAACAGTCTAATTAATTGAATCCTCGGCATCGGTACGTATCAGCTGTGGATCAGCCTCTGTTGGACTGCAGGCCTCCGAAACAGACACAACTTCTGTCGACTGATCAAACTACTCAACACCTATTAAACACGTCAAGAAACACCTTTGCTGAGATGCACCTCTCATCCCATCAACCGATAATTGCTTTGTGGTTAATTACCAAGCTAATCTTGCAGTCGTAGATATCAGAAACTGCTCTCACTCTCTCTGTCTCAGGGCCAGGAGAACGCTATTAAGCGCACGGTCGCCGCTGTTTCCAGACCTTGTAAAATTAGCTTCTTAATCCAGCACTTTATTGTGATAATCATTTGCCTGCAGTATGATGTCACTGAGTGTTGATTGTTGGGAAGATCACAAGTAGTTTTTTTTGGGGGGTTTTTTTGAGCTTCCAAATGGAAACTTTGTGAAAAAGTGTTATTCATGGATATTTCTGTGCTCCTCGAGGGGTCTGAACATCCACTTGTCTGCCGGAGAAATTCATATTGATAATTATGCAGAACATGCGTCAAATCAAAGTCAATTAAATACAACGTTAGACATCAAAAGTTCGCCTTCTATAGAGGCGTTCTGCGTTAGGAGCCCATTGGCTGGAACCTTTAGACTCGTCTCATAGTTTCACAGACCAGAGATTCAGATCAGGCTTCTGCATTGCTGCCTCCGCCAGCATGAAGAAGATCAGAGGCAGCGCGGCAGCCTGATAAAAGGACCAGGTGTGTGCGTGTGTCTGATCAAGTCAATTCGTTAGTCACTTAGTTACTCTGAATGAGGAAATCTCACCGTTCGCTCCTGTATCTCTGATACTGAAGGCATGTCACACCTCAAAGCACCCAGAGGAAAGATTTCACTCCCACCAGACCTAACCGGCGTGTTTGCCCCGAGCAGTGTGGGTGCCGAAATTTGCATGTGTGTGTGCGAGGGTGTCACTGAGTCTTTCATTGTCTCTCTATATCCTATTTTGTCTGTCTGCGGCTGAGAGAGCGCGTATGAGCCCAAACCCTGCGCGCGTGTGTGTATATGTGTGTGTGTCGGAGTGTGAAACAGGAGCAACGGGAGTGTCAAAACAGCAGGGGGAGGATATGAGGGTCTAATAATAGAGATTGACAGAGGCAGACAGAGAAACAACATCATAAACACATGCTAACAAATCAAAAAGACGGTGACGTGCTAAAACACCAAACAGCATGCTGCATGGCTCTCATCTCGCAGCGTCTCTAACAAGCTTCACAAGTCTCACCTCCACTTGCTTCTCCTCCTCCTCTTCATCTCTCTTCTCACCCACCTTTCTTCTTCATCTTTTAAGCCTCTCTCCTCGCTCATGCTGCGCCTCTCACCATCGCTCGTTATGCTCCTGTCAGTACAACTTGCCGCAGTGACTGACAGGTGTCAGTTGAAGGGTCTAGGGTTCCCCTTCAGGGCAGGAGTGTACATGTGGATGATGGTGCACATGCGCCCTGATTGCGGATTTCACTACCAAAATAGAAAGCCCAGAGAAATGGTGACAGATTTTAAAATCCCCGGGAAAGCACTATTTGTGTTTGTGTGCATGTGCGTGGGTGTGCAATTATATATATGTGCGTGTGGAATCTTTTTTTTTTTTTTTTTTTTTTTATGTCAGCAAAGCAACTGGCTACAGTTTTACTGGTGGATTGATTCAGAGGTCACTTTTGCCTCATATCTGTATTTTAATTTGTATTTTGTTAAGTGTAGTAAAAAACAATACAAAAACAAAGCAAGAAACAATGCTAAAAATTAAATAGTTTAACGAACTCCAAAATAAGTTGCAAATTAGAAATTCTCTCTTACCAAACTTTAGGTTTTCTGCCTGCGTGAACTGTTTCAAATGTTTGATTGCTGAGGTTTTGAAATGTCTGAAAAACAAACAAAACAAACCCTGAGTCAATAACAAATTAAAGAGTGTGATCCTTTGGATAGAAAGCAGTCGTCAGTCACGGCGTCTGGTGCTTTTGCTAGTCTCAACACAATTAGCACCACGTAAACGCCGAACATAACAACTCACATAACTGCTATAGAGAACTTTGGATAACAGCCTTATGCTTTTGTAAGCAGAAATCCTGCGTATATAAAGACACATGGGACCATGCTACTGTATGAGCTTGTATCTATGCATGTAATAGACAGAAGGAGAGGCAGATAAATGTGTATATGTAAAATTTAAACTCAAATATATACGTTATATACAGAGAGAGGTTTTGTAATATAACATTAAAACAAGCACCATCATGTGAACATGTGAGGTCTTACTTGAAACTGAACATTCAGCATGAAAATTCTTTCTCTGTCACTGAAAATGAACAAAAAAATGAAATTTGTTTGAAAACGTTAGCATTTTCAGTATTTCATTTCAGACCTTAGCTCTAAAGAGGCTGTGAAGCATGGCTGATATCAATTTTTAATTATAAATAAGATTTTTTTTTTTTTTGCTAATATCAGTATAAATGCAAAACTGCAGCAGGATGATTAAATTGATTGTATTTATTAATTTATTGTCAGTTTTGTATTTGAGATATTATGATCTTTTGGTGTTTAGCAGTGGATTCAAACAGGAACCCATCAAAATTAGGGTTCAGAATTTGAGTGCATGCCACTCAGTGAATGGAGTCACGTCTAGCTGTAAGGACAGCTCCTTCATCCAAGTCATCCTGTAATTTATGATGTTGCACTCAACAGCTTTTTTGACAAATGTCCAGCAAAAAGATGTTCCTGCACTGCAGAAAGATGCAAAGCAGAAGTGATATTCTACAAATTAGCTTGATAACAAAAAGAAATTCAAAGTAAATGACACATCTTTGTAATCACAACTACTGAAGTTTATTGCATATTTTTTCTCAATAACTGTAACTGATTAGCATAACATATATCTGTTTATTTAACTGTTTATTTAACCAGCTGCTCCTCAGCAGCCACTACAGATCAGCAGATATCCAGTTGCTCCTCATTTTTTCGAGGCACTCATTCAGAAATCTGGTTCTGGTCAGTAGTAGTTTCCCGTGCAGACCACTGCCACCTGTTAAAATCAGTTCCTGAACAAAAAGTCTCCAAAATTATTTTTTCATTTGTTTTTTTGTTTTTTTGTTCATTTACTGCTAAATTCCAATTACCGACAAGACTGTAAAGCCTTTCAAATTAGTTTCCTAAATGCAACTCAGGGATTTCAAAGTTTCCCTACATCCAGCTTTATTGTCGAATATTGAATAAAGACACTTCCCTTTTATTGCCCCTTCCAGACACTATTAAAATAAAGAGACTAGAACGTTGACTTGGCAAAGCCAATACAAGTTTCATTTGCACAAGCAACACAGTGAGACAAACAAATATGGGTATAGAGAGCAGCATTGGGAGTTTTCATTTTGGCAAAGTAGAGGAAGAGATTTACTGTCACACTGTGCACTGCCTCGTAAAACGTCCGTCTGGAAACACAGGCAGGAGACTAGGAGCGCTTGTAAATTCCCCCATGCGGTGTCTGATGGCCGCATCCAAACGGCATTGATCAGGAGGGAGAATGATTAAAACATGCATTAGATGGAATAAGATCAGGCATGGACATTGATTTAAAGCTAAAGCATAGGGCAGCCTTTATGGCCACAATCCACAGTCTGGTGGTCTATTCATGTTTGTATAGATGTGTGTATGTGTGTGTATGTGTGTGTGTGAGTGTGTAATGCATGTTGATCCATATGCCTGTGTTTCCCTCTCGTAAAACAGCAGCCTGTTAAGAAAAAACAGGCAGAATTTAATTCAGCTTTAACATTGTTCTTCATCGATATATCTTGGTTTTACTGATATTAAAGACTTTATATACACAGACACAGCACTGGACGCACATTTTACAGAAAAGACCCAACCCAGTCCCAGTCCCAGCCCCCCCCGCCCCCCTTCCTTCTCCGGCCCAATCTCTCCATCTGGTCTCCTGGATAATAAATCATAGGGTCGTATTGTGACGTATGTGACAGGATGTATTAATCTCGTAATTAGAGAATGAAAAGGTGGCGCTAAATTTAGTCTGGCCTTTCTGCCTAACCCTGCCCCGTGTCTGAGCATGCTCAATTGCCTGCCCCCCCCATTTTTACATTACAAGCTGCTCAGTCAATTTTTTGTTTTTTTAAAATGTTTATGACGCTTGAACTTCATGTTAATTCTCTTTTATCGACAAAATAGAAAAGTTTTCAAAATGTGCCTTAAAACATCTGCTGTCAAAAGGGTTTTTTTGGGGGGGGGGGCTGGAACTGTAATTATGCTTTATAAAAGCCGCGTTGGGCAGAGTGATTCCTGATTAACTAATCAAATCTGCTAGCACAGGTGGCAAAGTGCCTGCACCCGCGCTGTCCTCTTTATTCCTTTTGAGCGTACCACGCGAATGCCACCATAAATCAAACCAAATCAACCGCATTCAAGTCAGCTAATGTGTTTTTACTTTAGAGGATATTTAGAAGTGGAGCGCTGAAAGGATTGTCTTGTAATCAAGGTAAATTAAGATAATGTTTAATTATGGTCATTTTGATGTTAAATAAAAAGTGCTCTATACTTTGGAGTACAGATTATAATTATATCTCACACAATGACGGTTATACCCTTTTTTTTCCCCCCATTGTAGCCACACTCAACACCAGTAACCTGGTCCATGCAGCTCCTGTCTATCAAATTCGAGCAACGCTTATAGAGTCGGACTGGTGGGGTCTCCCCCAAGACCACTGCTGTCCCCTCAGGGTCTCTGTGAGTGTGTGTGAGTAAGAAACTGAGAGTGAGAGCTTGTGTGTGTGTGTGTGTGTGAGTATGTGTTAGGAGGGTTGGGGGCATTAGCCTCTGATTGAGTTTTCAGAGAGCAAC
>JAPZDZ010000026.1:6824037-6836523 GCA_029783805.1 Acanthurus tennentii | reverse complement strand
GAGGGAGCTCGTTACAGAAGAGCGAGCGCTATAGGTTGAACGGCCGGTGCATCCTGGCTGGTTGCTATTGCCGTTATCGACTATGCTGAGAGTCAAGTAACAGCATTAAGGTCAAGTCACGCTCTCTCATCCTTTCTCCGCTCGCTTACAGAGTCCACTCACACCTTTCATACACGTTAGCCTGGAGGAACGGAGATGGAGACGATGATATAAGCTGTGTCTAAGTGTGTGTTCGAGCTATAGAGTGATGCTTTTTTTTTTTTTTTTTTTTTTTCCCACCACTGACTGCACAGATACATCCTCTATATCCGAGTGTGCATGCAGGCCAGAAATATAGTGTTATTTGTTGTTTCCCTCTGTGATCTGCAGCCGCTCTTAACACACCAGACAGACATTTAATTGGATTGTCAATCTGGGGGAAGCCCACTTCCTCCTCTGTTTAACACTCTTACATGATAACACGCTGCCACCCTCGGGCGCTATTACCTTAACCACACATCATGATCATATAATAATCAGATTTTATCTGTCGCTGAAGGTGCTGGAGAAGTGTTGGCAAGTGGATAAATCAAAGCAGAGGTAAACGGAGATGAAATAAACACTCCGAGGAGAGGAAACAAGAAGGAAGCCATTTTGTGTCGGAGTTGTTGTCCTCAGCACCCCCCCCACCACCACCACCACCACCTTTACACACTGAGCTCTGACATCTTTCTGCAGCCAATCAATAGGTCACATTTCTTATTACACCCTGCCACTCACCTACAGCAGTTCCTGCTCACACACGGTCCAACGCAGAGACAAACACACCTACAGTAGCAATTAAATCAGCCTCTTTTTTTTTAGCCGCTTTTGTCACAAGTCCTGTCTTTCCTCCATCCATCCTTTCCTCTCCCCTCCTCTCCACCACAGTGCAAGTGCAATTCTAGCCATTTTCTTTCCCCCCTTGTTTTATTCAGCACATCTCCTCCAGTCCACTCGTCCAGTTTGCCCTCCTTCCATTTCTGCTCCTCTTTCACACCTCCTCCTCCTCCTTCCTCCTCCTCCTCCCTCTTCTTCCTGCTCCTCTCCTCTTATTTTCCACTTTGCCGCTCTTCCCCTCATCAGTCAGTCAGTCAGCCTGCGGTCTGACAGAGATGCAGGCTTCTGATGGAGGCTGCCAGACTGTCAGCACATATCTATTCACCACAATGCATACACTTAACATGCAGCAAACAGCAGGAAAAAATAGCAGACAGCACAATGGTATGAATAAGTCTCATTTAAATTACTGTGCATTATTTTATTTTATTTGTTTTGTGTTGCTGGCCCGCTGTCAAAAAGGACACTTGTGTGTTGATTCACAAGCACGACTCCATTGATGTTGTAACTAGAAACGTGTGTGGGGAGATAAACAAACTTTAAAGCTAATGTGTGTGTTCCAAGCTCCAGCCCATGTGATACTGTAGATGTTATTTAGCCCAAATTATAGTATCTATTATTTATTATTGCCAGTCACACCTTTAAAGAGTCTCTGAGGCTCTCCATGAAAGCTATCACGCTGTGCTTTCAATTTTCCCTTTGTTTGCATAAAATCGGAAATTTCTCTCGATTAATGCACTTGACTGTGACCGGTCGTGGCGTCTTTGCGGTTTCTCACCGTGTTTGACTAGTGTGTTCCGCAACACAGCCTCGGTTCATATTTGTCAGGCCGTTGTTTAGCTTCTCGAAGGTACTGGAACAGGGCTTATCTGCTCAATGAGGCAGCTTTGATAGCGAATTTTGCCTTCACACACAGTTGTATCAAAGGAGATATAATTTCTCTTTACTGAAATGAGTTTGATTCAGTCTCCTCTCTTGTAGCGCAGAGTAAACAGACGCAGCAGGCCTTTGGTTTGGCATACTGATGTCCTGTGGGAGTTGGTCTATGAGCAAAGATGAAAATATGCACAGTTTGATTCTGAGGAAAGATGTCCTCCACCCTGCCACTTTTTCCTCCAGCGCTGCGTTTCTTTCCAGCGCTCTGTTTTCATCCCCTGCTCCCTTGTTAGCCTGTGTTTTCTGTCTCCAGAGTTTTGAGAGGAGCGAGCGGGCGATCGGTACAGGGACCTTTGGCGTGCGTGTGTGGATTTGTGTGGCTGTGTGTGGGAATACGTTGAAAGGATGTGAGAGAAAGGATCCAAAGGATGTGCAGCAGCTACAGTGGCATGTAGCAGGTATAAGTGTGCAAAGCCAAATTTGGTCCCACAGGCTTCGATATGCAGCTCAAAAACTACGGCAGATTCCTTTCTGGAAGTGTTCGAATTTTGAGATTTATAGAAATGAGATGCAGGAAAGGAGGAACAGACAGTGCTGGCCTTATAGGAGTCAATCTGTTCCCCTCTTTATTGTTTGTTTAAAAAAAAAAATCCCCTACAAAAGAGGGCTTGGCTTCAGCCTATTGTCTCCTGCTCCCACTTTCTGTTAGGGATGTAACAGTTAATCCACTACCACAAGTGCCATCAAGCCCCTTCTGCTGCTCTCACTAATTCTCCTCCATACATGTGTGCACGCTTTTTGCTCCCTTTCCCATTTTTTGGGGGAGCGCACACGACAACACAGCAGTCAAACCTCCTGCCACTCCCTTTGTGTTTTTACATGTAGTCATATGCTTGAGTTTCTGAGTCAAACTGGCAGGAGACGGAACTTGTCATTGCGCAAAAAAAAAAATAAAGCCGATAGCTTGTTTCAAACTGAGAAACTTGAAAATTTACCCAGATTTTTCGATGCAGCGCTCTAGACAAAAACATTCAAGAACTCCGCACATTCAGCCAAAAGGAAACTTTTAAGAAAAGCATTTGTTAAATGGATCATCAGTAAATGAGGCGCTGCCTGTTAAATGAAGAATCGAATAATGTGCAGTTAACGATAAACAGAACCTCATCATCAGCCTGGTCTAATGATAGTCTAATTGAATTTTTTCATGGCAAAGAATTAGAACGATCATTCTGACAGTGTGAGCCACAGGCTATGATGCAGCTCTGAATCGTCGATAAAAATAGCGAACCATTTGGATCTGTCATATCCTGGATGTTTTTTTTTGTTTTTTTTGTGAGCCTTGATACTTAGTACTTGTTGTTTTAAGATCTACTGTAACACCACGCTGATGCATCACACCTACAGTATAGCATTTTCTATTTTCCGCTCCAGTAAAGAACTGATTAAATTGTTTTACTCTCTAACAAAACTGTAACCCAGACACAGATTACATTTTCACAACAGAGAATGTATAAGCGCTTTGATGAAGTGCTTTTTCCTGTTTTCTTAGCATCATTGCAGCCATACTGTGCTCTGGAGCCTGCCACCAAGGGTGCCTCCAGACGTGATCCAACCGAGGCTGCCTCTGTCTCGGGGCAAGACGTGCCAGATGGGGGGTTGTGGAGCATTTAGATAGATGGAAGCCGGGGGGGCCTCGGGGCAAAGAGGAGCCCTGTGACATTGAAGGGCACAAGTGGCCGCAGAGCTGACAAGATGAGAAGTGATATGCCCTCACCAATCCTGCCAGTCACGCCGCCTCATTAGAGACCGAGAGAAAAGGGAGAGAGAGTATACAGAGGAAGATGGCGAGCGAGGGATTCTATCTGTGATATTTACATTTGCGAGAAACCGTCTTTTTTTCAGTAGAATAACAATCAAAGCGAGGCTCCGCAACTGCGAAGGAATCCAGTTCAAAGCTTGTTAAATTAGTAGACTGTGTGTTTAGCACACTAGCATAGCATGACAATGAATAGATGCCGCAGAGGCAACTTGCGTGGACAGACACGCACACACTTGCAACAGAGGAGAGAGAAGGAGGCCCGTTGGGGGGGTGGGGGCGCAGAAGGGGGGGGGGGGGTGGGTGGATAACGTGAAGGCATGAAATATTAACCCCTGGCTAAACACCCAAGCTTAGCCGTCTGTGAAATCCCACTGTGGACAATGCTAATACATGCATTCACAAGGGAGATGATAGGGCCTTGTTGCACCGCCAGATGGGAAGTGTGCATTAAGAAGCTCTCTCATGTATTCATACACCCATAATAGGATCTATAAGACGAAAATCCCAACAGTCATTTCAGTTACGCCGACGGAACAATACTGCAAATTTCAGAAACACGTGCATGCACGTACACTTACACACTGTCTCTCTTCCTCACACACACCCACATACACACACACACACACACACACACAGACACTCAACATCCTTTGCCTCTGAAGCTAAATAGTTGATTGATGGTCTAAGCTGTGAAGAAATGCTCTCCTTTATGTCTCTAAAGGTTTGTAATTGCTGCAGTGAAAGGATGCTCACTCGCCTGGAATATTGATCCTAATGGGATTACTATCCTCCGCCAGAGAGAGGGTGATGGAGGGAAAGAGATGAAGGGAGGATGAGACGGAGTTGAGGGGGTCCGAGCAGAGAGGTGAGCAGATAGACAGAGGGTGAAATCTAGTTTGTCCTTGGTTTTTTTTCATCGATCAGTTTTTTTTTTTTTTTTTTTGCACCGCCATTCGGTAACGACTTCCGTACGGGAACGATTAAAGAATCGCTCTGGAAACCAGAGATGGAGAAAAATACTCGGAATAGAAATGAAGGCGGGGTTATGAGTTAGGCTGCCTCTCAAGGGAGAGATCATGGAAGGGCGATGCAGCCCTCCTCCCTCCTGGTCCTGCGGGATGGTTGTTGTTTTTCCGTCGATGTTGCCGCAGCGGGTGCAGCTTATGTCCCGGCAGCTGCAAACAAAAGCGGGCTCAAGCGGAATGCGGAAGAGATAAAGGATTGGGGGTTTTTTTTTGGTTTTTTGGGGTTTTTTTTAAAAAGGAATAAGACTTATACAACTGAAGAGTCGGAGGTGTGATGCCAACAGAAACTGAAATAGAGAACAACCATATGCTCTCTGTGACCATATTGTAATTCTGGGGAAAGTACAGCTCACTGCCTCCCCTGATTATTCTCATCACTGTGTTCTGATTTCACCCCACCCTCTTCATCTCTCAGAATTAATCAGCATGGAGGACTATCAGCCTGTCCGTCATTCTGTCCGTCCATCCGCCTGCCTGTTTGACTGCAGTAACCCCAGATGGGAGGCATGGCCCGACTGTGTGCGGCCAGACTGTCCTCTGCAGCTAATTGAAACATTACGATGAGGCCGAGTCACGGAATCTGCATGTGTGTGTGTGTGTGTGTGTGTGTGTGAGCCTCAGCTGATAGCCCTTGTGTATGTGTGTGTGTGTGTCAGTCTGTTTCAGCCTGACCATAATGTTGGTCATCTGCCTGTGTTGTGACTAACTCCAGGCTCATTCCATGCTGCTGAGCTCGAGCACTTAGTGGCGCACACACTAAAGTCACCTTTATGAATAATTATCAGAAAGCTATTATGTCTGTTCAGTGGCTCTTGATGTTCCTCTGTGGGAGTGTGTCTTTTCATAGAGGAATGTGTGTACGTGTGACTCATTGTTTGGCTCACTTTGAAAGTTTGTTTTTCCCCAGCGGGGGGTCTCAGGGAGAAATGACTTTGCTTAGAGTTCGAAAGGGAAGAAAGAGGTAAGAATTATCCAGACGAAGACGTGGTTGCTGGGTTGTTGGGTGGGTGGGTGGTTGGATGGGTGGGTGGAGGGCTGACGAACGACAACAAGCTCAGTGACGAACTGTAGCCAAGACAATAATAATCAACTGCAACCCGACTAAAAAGAAGAACAGAGAATATTGCCTAACCTGCCTGGTGGAAAGTGTCTAACTACACACACTCAGACAGACGTCTCTCCACCTGCCTGTGGGGTGATTGTGAAAATGAGTTTTCAATACCTTCAAAGGCTTGTAATGCAGCCAGCAATTTCATTTTGACAGACACACTTCAAAAGGTGCAGGATTTTTTTTTTTTTGGCTTTTTTTTTTTGCAGCACAAAAAGAAACTCACTGTGTGTGTCCGTATGTGTGCGAGAGTGTGTGTTATGGTGTGTGTGTGTGTGTGTGTGTGTCAGTACGTGTGGACTCAGTAGTGATCAGACTCCCACAGTGCCGTCTCAGCCTTTAAGAACTGCAGGAGACTTGTAGAGGACAAAAAACAGCATGAAAGGAGAGAGGAAAAAAAAGGAGGAAGAATAGGAAGGGCAGTGTCGGGTTCACTTTCCAACCGTGTGTTTGCATTACTTTGCCGAAACTACACTTTTTGACGAGGAGGTCTTTGCGGGATGATTATCAGAGCGCTGACACAAATCCCGCTGCTTTAAAATTGCTATTCAATATGATAAGCAAACAGGTTTTGAATTTGAATCGCTGCAGGTTAGTCCGAGTTTTTTTTTTGTTTTTTTTTTTTAAAACAGACACACAACGCTGTTTGCACCCAAATCGGCGTCAATCAAACTCAGCCGTCAGATGGACGGTTTATTAACTGTGTGTCAACTCGAACTCCTGTTTAGAGAATATTTAAATCAATGCTGACATGGGCAGATGTCCTCTTAGTCCACACAAACATACACAGATGTTGATAATGTACACTCAGATGTACGTGTGCGGGTAAAAAAAACAAAAAAAAAACATGAGTCATCCAAATGGTGCGGCCGCTGCAGCGTCAAGTCCAGATGGTTCCCTGTACAGTATGCATTTAAAGGCAAAGACGTGGACACGATTTACAGGCATCACCACTAGTGTTCCTGCAGGTGGTTGATTGGCTTGTGTGTCAGACTGATGACCTGATGATGATCATTTCTGACACGACCAGGCCAAAAGGAGCCCCAGGGGGCTTCTGAGGGCCACACAGTCTCATTTTGCCGTGACATCACCGGCTGTGACCTCAGAGGCGGGGCGACGCTAAAGGCGGGAAGTGTCTAGTTTGATTGAGCAGAGCAGGAGTTTAGAAAGACGGAGATAATGATTTTATGAACTATTTGCTGTTTTTTTTGTTTTGCTGTCTTTATTGAAAACTAGCCACCTCTGTTCTGAGACAAAAACAGACACAAGACGATACTGTCTGTGTTTTATACACTCTGCAGTCTAAAAAACACACGTCAAATCCTGTATGTAAGCTTTGCCATGCAGAACTGACCATATGTTCATACCTAAAGCTGCACTACTAAATATTTTCTTTTTTTATAATGGGTCAACGATCATGCACAATGCTAAAGAGATGGCTCAGAGTAATAAACTCATGAGAGAATTGTGGTTTCCCTCAGATCTACCGTCTTTTAGCTCATTGTTTTGATTTTACAATCCTGAAACTTTCGGTTCTCAGACAGTGTTTCCAGCTGAAAGAAGCTCTCAAAAACCAAGTGCACTCTACATGCCAATCACCAAATGGCTGACAAACGAAGCTATCGACTAGCTGGCAAATATAGTGGAGCATTTAGCTGCTAAAGAGCCAAATATTTCCCTCGGGACTTGGTGAAAACCAAAACAGACTAAGATGAAGATGAGAACTAGACTAATGCTTGTCAGGTTGCCGGAAACACGTCTCCAAATAAAGGCTACTGTTGCTCCCTGTCTGCTGTGTGTGTGTGTAAATAGTCCACAGTTTGCTAACGTATTAGCAACCTTATAAGACCTTAATATGTCAAGCACGTCATCTTCAGCCTTTTGGTGAGTTTTGCTTCCAAACAGCCAAAAAAATAGGATTACTGCACCTCTAAAGTTGATGCGTGTAACTGGAAAAACAAAAGTAGCAATGATTATCCAAATAGAGCCGAATAAAGACTGCTTTATTTGTCTCTTTTCAAGCACTTGAAATAACCTGTTTATATTTTCCTGACAAAAAGCCTCTCATGGTCACACGAACAAGAGCGTAAGAGTGTTTTCTCAAGCTGACAATGCTGTGCCACATTGTTGGCACTGTAGAGGAGGTTCAGGTCTCTGCTCATCTGCCTCCTGCAGTCAGCGTTAGTTTCTTCAAACCTACATGTTTTCCGTCTTTCTCTTACCTCTACCAAACCTTAACTGATCAGAAAACGCTCATATGATTCTCTTTGGATTATTTTGGAAGGCACTGAAAACCAGCGGTTCTTCCATTTGGTGTATAAACACTAGTTATCATTATTATTACATGGTCAGAATAGAAAGCCAAAGTCAAATCCTCCACAGCTGTAAACCCCCCGCTGCATCATTACTGTCTTAAATAAAGAGCCGATAGTTTTCCTACAAAGTTCTCCCCAAAGTGACCTCCCTTGAATGGCTATTAGTAAAAGGGGAAAATCCAGAAGCGTAGATTATTTGTGATTGAGGATATCTGGAGGACGGCGAAGATTATTCCTCTCCAGATTTATGGTGTCTGTGGAAGAGCCCCATTTCTAACTCGCTGATTATGTCTGCAGGGCTCGGCAGGTTGTTCACACATGTGTTTATGTGTGTGCGCCCGTGAATATTTTTTAGGACACGGTACCCCGAGACCGATGTGCCTTGTGTGTAATAAAGAAGCAGTTATAATGAGATGCCTAACTTTCCCTCTTTGAATGATATTTTACATTAAAAATGTAAATTAAAATGTACCCCTCACCACATCCAGGACCCCCTTCTCCTCATCACCATGTCCAAAACAATTTTCTGCATGGCTCCCTAGTGAACTAGAGTGTATGTTTGTGTGTGTGCGCATGTGTGCCTGTGTGTGCATGCATGTGCACATGCCTGTGTGTTCATCCTCGCCTGGACCCTAACTGATTGTGATTGCATTTCCATTGGATTTTCTCCTAGCAAGAAGGAGAGCAGGGCCTAGACGGAGAAATGGGATCAGAGGGGGAAACTCATCTCCCCTTCCCAGACGCAGTCTCTTCCAGAGTGTGTGGTCATGCAGACACACACACACACACACACATACTCTGTGAATGGTGTCCTCTATTACTTGGGGTATTAGCATCACTAATGAGGTGTGAGAGAGGGACAGAGATGGAGCAAGTGGAAGAGGAAAAGGGGGTGGATCAGAGAAACGGAGCGAGAGAGGTAAAGGAGTAACAATCAATCTCATTGCAGGGTAATCGGTGGAAAAGGTAGAGTCGGAAAGGAATTTATTGAAAGAGAAAGAAGTGAGACTTGGTAAAAAGGGAGAGAAAAAGATGGGAGGAGTGCAGAGAAGGTGCAAAAAAAATGAGGTGGCATTTTCCCTCCTTAAGCCATCCACACAAGGGTCAGGTGTTGAGTGAGTGAATCCTCTGTGTGTGTGTGCATGTAAGTATGTGCGTGTCATATCCATGTGTATTATCACACATATGTAAGATGCTTCTTATCATGTCGGGTAATCCAGGAGGATTTCACGATTCATTGAGAGGGATGAGAGGATATCCTGACTCGCTAACAATGGCTTTAAGTGATGCTTTCACCCTTCCCACTTCTGTGTGTGTGCGTGTATGCGTGTGTGTGTGGGTGTGTGTGTGTGTGGCAGGATCAGACTGTCTTTTCAGAGGAGCTGTGCCCACTGGACACCTGTTCAGATAACTCAACGTTGACAATTGTATTGTTCCAAGCACTGCCTACACAATAATTCCATATACAGCCTTTAACACACAAGTAATGAGACATCCTACGGTCTATATGTGTGTATATGTGTGTGTGTGTGGTTGTGTGTCTTTTTTTTTTTTTTTTTCCCCAGATAGCATCTTTGCTCTAGATAAACCTATTGTTCTTGCCTCTAACCACCATTATCCCATTGTAGGGGGGAAAACTGTTTCACAGTTTCAATACAAAAAACCCGGAGAACGGCTGCTTATCCATCTCTTCCCTTGACTTCTCCCTCTTTCCATCCACATTTTTTTTTTATTCCATCCTTTATTCATCTGTTTTCCCCTCTCCATCTGGCACTCCTTTTACTTTTTTTGTTCTCTCTGCACCTCATTTGTGCAATCGCTCTCTTCTTTTTTATTCTTGCTCCCATCGTCCCCTTCCTGCCCTCTTTCTTTTGTCTGTCATAGCTGGATGCCGCACAGTCATTTGCTGCTATAGTCTATAGCTAGAAGCCCTCTCACTGAGATAGATGCCTGCCTATGAAAGACATTTGTTTCCTTTACTGTCACTGTGCAATAATCAGCCACTCTAACGTAATCAACATATTGCCCTTGCGGTAAATACAGCTGAGCAAGTGGGTCCGTGCACGTTTGTGTGAGCATGTGCGTGCTTGTGTGTGTGTGTGTGTGTGTAGATAGGCAAGGAGTGAGTGTGTGTGTTTGTGTTTACGTGCATGTGCACTGTACCTGCAGTCGTGTGTCTGTGCAATTTTTTTTTTTTTTTTTTTTCCTTTTTTGGCTGTGCATGCAAATGCAGTTTCTCATGCAAGTGTGTGCCATGTGACAGAGAGAGATGATTCTTGGTGAAAAAGCAGTTTGTTAGCGAATTAGAGTTAATTAGCCAACTTTCAGTTCCCAATGCTGTAATTGGGCCCATTTCTCTCTGTTTCCTCCAGCTGGCGTCTCTCATCCACTGCGGAGAATGCAGGAGAGAGGGAGAAAGAGGGAGGAGGGCTACGTTGGAGAGGTGGTGGGAGGAGGGAGATTGGGTGCATTACATGTCTGTAGGGGTCTGTGGAGTGCTAGTGAACCTACCCCCTGGGGGTAAGAACCACTTGCGCTTGGGATCGAGACAGTGAGAAGTATTAACTGAGAGATAATGACGAAAGGAAGGCTGATCGGAATGAAAATGCAGGAGAACGTGTGAGATGAGGGCTGAGAGGAAGTGGAAAGGGGTGAAGCAGAGGAGGGTGGGAGGTGGGGGGGGTAAAGTGACAGAAATGTTGAAGAATGAGAGGAGAGGCGGTGAAATCATAAGCCGTTACAAATCGAGGGAGTGGGATACACCGTGGAGCGGCGGTGCAGAGGCTGGCATACAGAGCCTGTGTTCAAGTCCAGCCAGTCCAGAACTTTTTTCATGCTTTCCTCCTGCTCTTTTTAACTCTTTTCTCCCTCTCTATGCCGGCCTAATAAACCCAGAAATGCTATGAAGATGACATTCGAACAAGACGTTACTGCAGGGTCTACTTGAGAAGTAACACAACATATATGAAAAAAATGGTGAGGGGTGGTAGAATGGGAGAGAGGCAGGGGAGTAAGCGGAGCGAAGAAGAAGTGATGAAAGAGGGGAACAGGCCCTCTCTTGGTGCTGCAGCGTGATGATCAGTAGAGTCTAATGAAGGTGCAGACGTCCCACAGGAGCCCTGCGCTCTCTTGACGACCACTGGGAATGGCAATTAATGCACAGTGTACCGATGGAAGATGCATACACACATACACACACACACACACACACACTCACACAGGCACAATTTACATAAAATGAATAGCAGCCCCACTCGCCACTGTCCAAAATCAAACACAGTGCAAACAGTATATGGTGCACTCAGCCATACTACACTTACCATCACATTATATAATGTAAATGGCTACCAGAGAGCAGTAGTAGGCCCCATTATTGGATACCAGCACCGGGCAGAATAGCACACTGCTCAAGTGATTGCCTCCATTGTGCATGTAACCACCCAGAACTCTCAACAACACGGCCCTCTTTATTTCTATGGATTCAAAGCACAAAAGAGACCTATTCCCTCTGCTATGTTGCCCTATTTTCAACATATAAGCCGTATGTGTGCATCTGTGCCACTGGATCCCCTCACACTGGCCCCGCGCTCATTGCCTTATTGATATTGTATTTTTTATTCCAGTTGGTGTGTTGACATGAGTGGACATATAGGATAGAGTTGGAAGAGGATACAAGGCTCAGGTGGACGGGTCCCTGCACTGCGGATTAGCCATGTTGCGTGTGTGCACTGCAGAACAACTAGTTTTAGAGCAGGTCACCGAGGGACCGCACAGTTATGTAAAGATGAGAGGATAAACTGCTGAGACAGGAGAGTGGAGAGAAATGGACAGAGTAAGAGATAAGGAAGAGTGTGTGCATAAGAGTATCTTTACGCAGGCATCTGTGCATGAATGAGTGTGTCTGTGTTACTGTCTGTGTGTGTGTGTGAGAGAGAGAGAGAGAGAGAGAGAGCGTGCGTGCTTAGCAAATTTTACAAGTCAAATACGGCTGGTCCACCCTCTGCTGAGATAAAAGCGTCTGCCTCTATGCCACTTGAGACTGCAGCCTAATGGCACTACAGAACCGAAGCTGACAAACCAGGGTGGGGGTAGGGGTGGGGGTAGATGACGTCAATATCGTCCCTGGCATTTACCCTGCAGGGGGTGTAAAATGGAGCCCCTTCTCTCCTCCACCTCGACCTCTCGCAGAAACTTTCTCCTCTCTTTCTCTGTTTGCCCTCTTCTTTATCCGGGAAATTACCTTGACCTTTGCATATGTCAATTGAAATTGTTCTTCATCTTCTACAGTGCATCTTTCATGCACTGTACCTACTTGTTGCCTATTGAAAAGCATATATCTTTCCTTTTTAATCTGAAGCTGCATGAAGAGACCAGATGAAAACATCATCTGCCCCTGTCATTCTTCATGTGAGCACAAAAACTTTTAAGTTGCAAACCAAGGTCCCGTATTCAGAGTTCAGGCTTTCAGCTGTGTAATTCCTCTGT
>JAPZDZ010000026.1:6808965-6821497 GCA_029783805.1 Acanthurus tennentii | reverse complement strand
CTCAAGCTTTAAGTGCTAATTAATGAAGATGTTTTCAACAGCCGATTAAGTTTTTTTTTTATTATTATTATTTCTGGCAAGGCTTCTGTATTTTAAATCCTTACCTTGTTCTTAATGAAAGCAGTAAGGCTTCCTTGTCTTTTGATTAATATTAATTACAGCTTTAATCTAAGCTGGTTTTTAACTTAACTTTAACTGTAATTACCTTTTTTTTTTTAATATGACAAGAAGGTAAAAAATATGACATCTACATGTTTGCTCAAGGACCTGATTCTGTTTCCTTTCTTATTTTGTGTCCACAACATGTTATCTGTGGTTCACAAATTTGCTCTCATGTAACTAAACTTTTTGGCAAATGATTTCAGCAGTGTGGCAGATTGGAAGAAAAGCTCTTCCCAGCATTCCACCCTGCTGATTTTTGCACTGCAACATCTAAAAGCTTTCTGCACTCAACATAGCAAACACACAAATAACGTTCGTCTAGACACACTATAAACCCAAGAAGGTTTTCCAAAGCTGCAAGCAGGTTTCTGGTGTTTTGTTAGTGTCTTCACTAAGTGCCAAGACCAAGTGCTATCTCCAGTCATCAGAGAGCTTGTCCGTATTTCGCTCTCAGCCCTTATTTCAAGTGAGAAAATGTGGCAGCAGCCTCTCTTGTATCGTAAAATCTACTCCCAACTCCGTGAAACACTCAGATTTAATGCAGGAAAAATGCTTTTGCCTGAAACTTTAAGTTATTAAAAGATTGTCGGGCATTGAACAGTTGCTGTCACTTTATTTTCTAATTTGAATAACAAATTTGGAAATAATTGGGTGGCATTTTTTTTTACGCTCCACCATCTATTCTGTGGCGAGAAATGACTTCATTCTGTATGGTTCTTGTTATGCCATTATTATATTTTATAGCTCTTAAATGTTATTATTTTGGTGCTGATTTATATTTTATTATGTTTCCTGCCCTCAAGTTTTCAAATTGCATTTTCTCTCCTGCCATCAAAATGATTCGCAAATAGATTTTATTGAACACGGCAGCAGCAGCAGAAAAGGCATGTGTATCCTTACAGATTTTGCACATTACTCTAACACACACACACACGCAAACACACACATAAACACGCACACATAAGAAGACATAAATAGAAAACTCCCTCTTTGCAGTTTTACTCTATTCAGCTGTTACAGGGCATGTTCATAGGTGATGGAAGGATGAGGGGGATGACGGTCCGTCTCCCTGCACCTGCGGTCCAGGTTCAGTGCGTGCTTGTGTGTGTGTGTGTGTGTGTGTGTGCTTTCACGTGCCGATGCTTGTACATGTGTGTGTGTGCGTTTGTGAGCAACTGTCCCCGTATGGGCATCCGTGCGTGTGTTTGCATTTATGTGGGAGGAGGAGGCTATTTATTTTGATTGTTTTCAGTGAGGGGTCCAATGTGTAGAATCCATAACAATACCATCAATCCACAGCAGCAGCAACAACATGGATGTAATTTATATGGTAATGCAAGCTCCATGGTTGCCCCAAGTTACGCAGTGGACATCTCTGACAATGGACAGCATGAGTGTGCTGCGGCATCCTAATGCTATGTATAGCCACCAACACACACACACACACACATACACTCACACACATACACACACACTTGCACTTCTCAGCAACAGGGAGGCATGTTTCAATTAGCAGATGTAGATAGGTGCTGTGCTGCGTTTGTGTGTCTGAGTCAAAAGGTTGAGTGTATTGCTCCGTGTCAGCTCAAGTCCGTCCTCATTTCTCCTCCTCTCAAAATCAAAAAAAAAAAACCAACCAGCCACTTCAGTGAGTAGAGGAGTGAGGGACGACCTTCTGAACCAGATACTCCAATCACTCAGAGATGATGTGTTCAAATTCCTGCTGCAGGTTTCTTTCACTGCAGCGCCCTATAGTGTATATTTTACAATGAAAGTGACTTCACGGTCACCACTGCCATATACAATGACATGATTTTTTTTTTTTTAATTTTGTGCCGCATTCATATCCTTGTGAATGTTCTGGATCTGTTCAGAGGAGAGTAACAGCAGTGATGTTCAATAAATCAACTCCTTACCTTTCTTTTCAAAGTCCTGTTGAAATTAGTGTTTATTGGGTGTCCATTATTCTCTGCTCTTCACACTTTATGAAGGTCAAAGGAAACGTTGTTAAGAGGCGTCTAATCATCAAAACCTACAGCCACTGAATATCATCACAGTCATTGGGCGCGATCCTCAGTAGCGTTGAGGTTCGATTTGTGATTGAAAAGATGAACCATGTTGAAGGTTTTCTCCTCTTCTCTTTTCATCTTTCAACTCCACACATGTATTGCTTCTTTCTTTTCAAAGAGCCGTTGTTATTATAAAATCTGGTACAAAGACAAGAATGCAGGAATTAATGGTAAAAAATGTGGAGCATAAGGCCTATTTGACCTTTTTTCTAGAAGAATGAGCAGGTCATCCACTGTGACTCAGTGAATAAAATTACTTTACAAATGAAAGATTTTTTGTTCATGATCAAAAAAAAAAAAAGAATGGCAATTTTGATCCAGAGAAACATATGCACATGTTGAGCCAACTCAACTCGAAAAAGTAGGAAGCAAGTAAGCAGATAAAAGTGAAAGATAAAAAGTTGAGATGATCTGCCAAAGTAATGAATACATATCTATGCAAATGGCTAAATAAATGCATGGTTGAAATGGTTAAAAGTAATGGATTAATGCCCCTCTAGGTAATAATAGTACAAAAGTAAACTCGACTAAACTGACAATGATGGTTCAAATGAATGAAAATTTGTTGTATTAATATTCACCTTTAAAAATTCAGAGTGTTAGGAGACATCCATTTTGGATGTTCATCTAACAGGCCTGTTTAGTCTGTCAGACACAGGGTTTAAACTGTGATCAGCAGGGTTCTCCTGCATCAGAGACCCAATTTTTGGGTGCACGGAAGCTGAAAAATTTGCTGAAAATCTGCTTTAGCAGATCTGTCATTTGTTATTCCAAAAAAAAAAAAAAAAAAAGAATCCAAGTATTTTTCAGCATAAAAAAAAATTTCCGAGCACTTCCGAAGATGAGCTTCATTATAATACTGGAAAGCATCTAAGAACTGATATAGAGGAATGCTGGAAACTAGAACAAAACAATGTGACGCTCTGAGTGTGGATAGCACCTTTTTCTCAGCCAGAAGACATCTTCAGCCTCAGCTGCAGGCTGTTTATGCGTGTGTGTGTGGAGGATCAGCCTGTTTTGGGAGGAGGGCCCCCGTAGTTCTGGAGTGATAGAGTGATGCAGGCGTGATGAAAGAGAGGAGCGGAGCGTGAGCGGAGGAGAGCTCGGGGCCAGAGAAGAGACCAGACACTCTGTTACACATCAAAGAAAGAGCCAGTGATACAATCATCTCTTTAGGCTGTGAAAGCCCAACTTTATTAATTAAAACACGTCTGTTGAATCATCCTCTCATCTCTCCCTTCTCTCTTTACTCGTTTTATCACTCATTTTTTGATTACCAAAGGGAGAAGAAAAAAAAGGAGGTGAGGGAACACATTTAGGTAGGAAGCGGATAAACTCAGCATTCCTGGATGGGCTGCAGCGGCAATTTGTTGCTCACACGTACAAACAACAACAGGTGTGCAGCTTGCCACAGTCAAGCTAAATGTGAAGTAATAAGGAAGGAGTGAATCAGAGGAAAGGGGAAGGCGATGATTTGAGAAAAAAGGGAGGGAGGGGGTGGGGGGGGGCAGGAAGAGAGACGAGATGGAGGAGACAGACTGCACTGTATAGATAAATAGAGAAAAGGGCCCATTGTGTCAGCAGCTGTCATCACTAAATAGCCCTCAGATCACTGTCAAGACACTATCACACAAACACACGCGCCGGCGTATACTCGCACACACACACACACACACACACACACACATGCACGCTGACTGACAGCTCCCCCTCAGTCCAACATCTGTGCTGACAGCAGCCATGGTAATGAGTCTCTGCATGTGCCAGCATGGGTGTGTCGGTTTCTTTTTCCTCCCTCTTCTTGCATACCGCTCATTCAATCATTTCGGAGTCTGCCTTATCTCGTTGCCCCCCCCCACTCATCTCTCCGTTATTTTCAGTCATCCTTATAGAAGAGTGCGCTGATTGACTGAGCAGCATGAGCCACATGAGTAGCGGCTAAATGAGAACAACATCAAATGTAAAAGTTGTGGGTCTTTTTTTTTTTCTTTTTTTTTTTTTTTATCGGGACTTGCTATCCAGGTGCGCTGTACTTCACATGGAGGTGTGGAGGAAGAGGGGGATGAAAGAAAGGAGAGATGAAGAGATGATGAATGGCTCTCGTTAGAGGGGTAATTTGTCTCTCCTTGTCTGACTGGGCTCCAGCTGTCGCTCCATCCCTCGCTCCACTCCACTCTCCTCGGCCTACCACTCCTCACCTCAGCCAGATGGGTGGACGGATGGACAGAGCGAGGGAGGAGGGAGCGAGGGACAGAAATAGAGACAAGGACGAGGAGAAGAGAAGTCATTGAACAGTCAACAAGCAGAATTATGTCTGATGTATAATGCCATTGCACGGTAAAGAATGGCTCTGTGGAGAAACAATGGATACAAAGCTCATACTGAGATGATTGAATAGAGACATACGGCAGCAAAGCAACAGGCAAAGCTCACATGACTCACACGAGCGAGTCAAAGCCTCACAAAGTGCTCGCTCAAGAAACTATTGATAATTGTGTTCCCTTTTTTTACATTGTAATGAAATCATCAAGGGACTCAACTAATGTCTTTAATACGATGCCACAGTCTTCAGTTGCCTAGTTTTTTCCCCATGATACACTTATTTTTCACACTAATCAACACTTGTTGGAGGGCTGAAGCTTCAGAGAGTGAGAGACGGGCGCAGGGAGAGAAAGAGGGTTTCGGTGATGTATACAGATGGCCGGGGAGGCGGTTGAAGGATGGCGACGAGCAAATCGTCAAGAGGACCACGTGAGCTCATCGCTAAGTCTTTGTTCTAATAACACAAAGCAATTTCCACTGACCTTTCTCCAAATGTAGCGGGCAGAAATGACTGAGTTAAGGATGCCCCACAGCATAATTGCTAAGGAGATTAAAGTTCCCTTAATTGCTTTTGGCCAACTAGTGCAATTTTTCCTTTTTCGTAATTAAAGTGATTTAAAATATTAATAACCACACCCGCATACGCGTTTTCCTTATGCACCCGAGCTCCCGCACACATACTTGTGTACACAGGCAATAAAAACATGCAGCAGCAATAAAAAATAACATTTTAGGTGTGCACCTGCGCACACACACACCAGCACATTTGCGTACATCTTTCATTGCCCGTTGTCACCAATAGCCTCATTATAGGTCTGGAGGAATATGCAAATAGCCAGATCCATTCTAGCCATCAATTGAGGTGAGTGATCGATTCATTTAAATCAATGGCTTTTTTTTTTTTTTTTTTTGCATCCATATTCCCTTTTTACCTCTTCATTTTTTTCCTGTCCTCCATCATTCACTGCTCACTCCCTTTTATATTACCCCCCCCTCCTCTTAATTACCCTCCACTATTGCTCTCTTCCCCATCTTTTATTGGCAATAAGTTTTGTCAGCTCATAGCCTCTCAACTGTCCTGTTTTCCGCTTCCACTGCTCCCTCCGTTCATTTCTCTCGCTTGCACTCTCCATTCCCCTGGTTAACTCCGTGACCTCGCTGTCTCTCCCCCCTCTCCATCCATCTCTCACTGTCCCTCTCTGCCGCTCTCCTTTTCCCTCCTGTCGGCCACAGTGTTTGCTTTGCCATTGTTTATCCATTTTTCTCTGTTTGCGCTGATGAGATTGACCGGACACACACACACAGACACGCACACACACCAAGGGAGGCGTACACACACACACAAATACCTAAACAGAAGACAAGGCTGGCATCTCTCTGGGGTGTAGTTAACGTGGGGCTGTAGATCGATCCGAGCTCTGGTTTCCATGACGCAGAGCGGGAGCAGTTTGGACAGCAGGACGGAGGCATCACTCTGCCTCCTTTTCTATCAAATACATCTCTATAAAGCCACAGCGACACTTTGACTCTGATGTATATTTTTCATGATTAATGCGTTCCATTCTGAGGAATCATAGATGGGAAAGTTAGCCAAAGACTATATCCGACTGCTTTGTTTCTTCCAGTGATGTCTACATTAATCCTCTCCTCGATCCGACACCCAGGTGCTGTTTCCCTGATGCAAGCAATATTGCACCGTCGCCTATAAAAAAAAAAAAAAAATCCATCCATCATGGCCTTTACACATTTTGATTTCTATCAATACTCTGTGATGGGGAAGTGAATGCTGTCAAATTACAATCACACCACATCTGTATTCTGAAAAGCTGTCAGTAAGAAAAGGACAAAAAAAAAAAAAAAAGAAATAGGATGATGGTGAATGTTCAGCTATCTCGTCTTTTTCTTCAAGGTCTCACGACTTCTTTTTCTTTCTTCTCCTCTGTCCCTGCCTGTTTATGCTTTGTATAGAAGAGAAAAAGAAGAAGCGCGATGAAAGAAGAAGTGACTAGCTGAAAGGCTGTGCATTGTAACTTCTCCATGTTCTTGGTGAAATTTTCAGAGGTGAAGGAAAGAATGGATGAAGTTTATAAAACTAGGGACGAGCCTGCCTACTTTTTCTCCACCCCTTTTTTTATTTAACTCTGGAAGGTGAAGGACAAGGCATCACTAAGAAAAAACTAAAAAGTTTATTTGTAAAGCTTTAAAAAAAAAAAAAAAAAAACAGCGATGGCGCCCGGGGCTGTCATTTCAAATGTGGAATTAGGAGAAAATAAGTGATTATTAGTATGTCAAAGTCTCTTTTTGGTTGACTATCTAATTAGTAGTTGTAATAACCTGAGTCCTTCGGTGGATTGGCTGGACTCGTTGGCCTCATTCTTACCATATTGTTGATTGATTGAGCTGCAAATACGGCAGACATAATTATTCTATATTTTGAGCCGTCTCTAAATAGAATTTATTAGATTTGTCTTTGTCCTTGATTCCAAACCTTTGGAGAGTTCAGTGAATTCTCTTCATCCCTCTCTTCTCTCTCTGGTGAATGGGACAGCCTGATTGTGTCCACATGTCCCAGGGCTCCCACTATTTAAAGACTTGGCTGTTAACTTTCTTTTGTCTTACCCATGTAGAGGACAATCGTTCAATGGATGTAGTTCCTCACCAAAATCTTATCCTGTCTTTTACACTAAAACGAAATTTGAGAAAAGATAGCGTAGTTTCCCTTTTACGAAAAGTAAAATAAATTACGGTGGCTAATGTTTTCAAACTTGAGACAAATACTGTTATTTAACTACTATGAGTGAGTCACTGCAGTGACTTAATGACTCTAATCTGCTTGTACTAATATTATGCGTTATTTAAGAATTTAGTGTTACATTGCAGTCGTCATTTGTGGCTAAAAAAGACACTTTTTCAGCAACGTAGGCTCAGTGTAATTTACAACAGCGGTACAAAAGATGCAGTCAGTATCTTAGTGCTGTAGCTAATGCGTTGCATGAACTGAATAGAAAAGTATAAAATGTGAATTGAATGTCCATAAATTAATTTGGTTAAATTAATTCAAAGTTAGGCTAAAATGAGCTTGGTCTGAGCTGAAGCGTCAGCAGTGCTTATATATAATGATTTGAGATCTCTTTGCTACTTACTAATGAATTTAGAAGATCTGTGGGCCTTTTTGTGCTAATCTGCCTCTATATTGAGTTTCACCAGCTTCAGCGAACAGTTGTCTTTGTATCCAAGACACTGCTGTTACTTGGGGCCTGTTCAGAAAAGCAGGTTTACTCATCAGTGTACCATAAAACTTTGTTTAGTGTGATCTACAGCAGGTCCTCTATAATAATTCATGTTGCAGACTTTTAAGGGTTAGTTCACCTATTTCACAAAAAATGCCGTTCGCAAGGCGTTTTCTAAATTCTAAATTCTTAGATATGTGAGTCTGGATATCACATGTCTACACATTCTGTGGTAATTATGATGAATCTCCCCTTCAAGGCACTCTTTGTTATCCAGATATCTGTGTGAACCGGCTTAAGAACAGGCCTCTGTATCACTGTCAGTCATTGCCATCTGTTTTGTCTAACGCCCCCCCTTCCCTCTCTCTCCCTCCATCCTCCAGGTCGCCCACTCCCTCCAACCTCTTCCTCCTCACTGCTCCCTCCGTCCCTCCCGTCCTCCTCGTCCGCCCCCCACCACCCCTCCCCCGGCCCGTCTCCACCGATCAGGGAATGCCAGGTGCCCCTGCTGGAGAAAAACTCCACCCACTCTCACCTGGAGCCCCACCCGGATGACTCATACATGCTCCGTGCCCAGCCCTCCTCCACGGGTAAGAGAGCTCTCCATGCACCCACCCTTTTATCCTCTCATTCTATTTATGTATACATCTGTATGTCATCCATCATCATGTGTGCATTTCCTGATCTGATTTGGACGTTGCTCAGTGAGAACGGCAGCAAACCTTTGCTTTAACTTACTGTCACATCTTGTTTGGGCCTTTCTGTTTCTGCTTCTTTGCATTCCTTCCAAGTCAGCATTTGTTTGCAGGGTTGGGAATCAAATCAAAGGGACTTACACAATCATTGTTTGCACTGTGAGAGATCATAATCTATAGACATAAAGAAAAATATAGCGAGATTTTGAAATATATTTTTTAGAATGGTCAATTATATTAATTATGGTTTTAATAAAGGGGAAATAAAGTGGTAATTCACAGATTATTTTAAAATGTATTTGTCTATTTCAACAGTAAAAAAATGGTTTACATAAGTAAATGTATCTGTTTATGTTAACAGTGAAAGATAAGTATATGTGGATGATTGCAAAAGAGTTTGTGGATCAGTGAGGTTGCTAAATTTAACTGTTTTATTAAAGAGCATAATGAAAAGTAATAAAAAAAGAAAATTTCCCTTGCCACTCACATAACAAAAAGCATATTTTGAGCTTAAAATTGGTAAACTCTTAATGTATCACATTCTTTAAATGTAACCCTCCCACCTTTGTCAACTGTTGCCACGAAAACAATGATGCAAGTGAAAGCAACCCTGACACCCTGCAAAGCACAGATCGGCTGCCAGTGAGTAAATGTGTTTGTACTTATTCTTTATGTGACATTAATAATCCCCTGGAAAGTGAAAGGTAAGGGGATGATGAATTTTAAGTGTCGGCAGGAGGATAAGTGTAGCAAAGACATACTTGTTAGTTTTTCGGGGCTCTAAGCTTTCTCTTTCATCATGGGGCGTTTTCTTGTTGGCTTTTAAAGGCCCTGTGTGCTCATATCAGCACCTTGCACCCATTCTTCTCCTCCATTTGCACTCCCATAAACACACACACACACACAAGAACATCTGCAGTGATGAGTTTGTTCATCAGCATACACATTTATTTTCAACAATTAGCCACTGCAAGCCAACTCTTACTGTCCCTCTCTGCCTCTGTTTCCCGCTATTCCCCCTATTTCTCCGCTCCTCTGTGCATCTGCACTTGTAATCAGCAGATATATTTAGCAGAGGCCTGATGGGAGGGAAGGGGGTGGGCAGAGAAGTCCTAATGTGATTTTTGGTGGAATACAATCTATTGTTAATGGCGTTAGGCTCTCCTTTGATCCAGTATAAATCTTCATTAGGGAAGGCCCGGGTCCCAGGTTCAAGAGCAACGTGATTAGGAGGCTTTTAAAATGACGTTACATCAGCCTTCTAATTGGTTTACTGTTTGCTGGGGCAACATCAATCATTAGCCCAGTAACCGCACAGCAAATAAATTCACTCTGCCACTGACACCCTAATGGCAGACACTGGCAAAGAGGGAGACTGAGGCTCGCAGGCACACTCTCTCTTTCTCTCATTCTTGTTCACATACACCCACACTCTCTGTTCTGGGGCTTCTTTCAGTCTCTGCTGAGCACGAACACACAGAGACGGCGAGCGAGAGAGAAGAAGAGAGGGGGGAAAAAACGGCGAGGAGAAGCAGGAAAAGAGGAGCAAAGAGGCAAATGGGAGCAGAGATAGAGAAAGGCAAACTTTGACTTTTGAAGTTGTTTAATGAGACATCTTGCATGAAAAAAAATCAAAAAAGGGGAGAGAGAGAGAGAGAGAAAAAAAACATCCAAAGCGCCAGAAAAAATAGATGGAGAAAGGGACTCAAAGGGAAACACAGACCAAGAGACATAGGGAGACAAAGAGAAAATGAGAAAAAGGGGTATTGTGAATGAAAAGGGGTAAGCTGAGGAGAGCTTTGAGGGAGAAAGAAAGATATTTGGATGCAGGGGGAGAACAACAATGAGATGAAATTGCAAATTACCATGTTTCCCAGCCAGGACTGCTGATCTAATGGGTGCATGGAGAGTCCTTGGCTTTGGGCGTCCATTAAAATTGACCTAAATGAGTTTAGAGTGGCAGTCTGGCACTGCATAAACACACCCTGGCATGTAGGAAGACACAGGAACGGCTGCGAGGATAGAAAACACCTTTAACCGACGACTGTTTATGTATGTTATGTGAGGGTGTATGCCTGTCTGAAAGTGTGTGTTTTGCGCGGCCCTGTAGAGAGTGGATGCTGGGCAGGAAATGAGCCTTACCAAGCCAGGCAGAAACTGACCACAGCGAGATAATCCTCAGGAAGCTGCATGCTGCTTGCATGTGTGCATTTGCGTGCGTGTGTGTTCCTGTAAAGTAGTCCACCATTACCTAAGCTAACAGGTGGACAGACATGACTTGTGTTCCTAGTGAAGCATGACAGGTGAATGGGAACGGAACGTTGTTGCCGAGGATTGGCTGGGAATTGGGTCTGCGAATGTTTATAAGGGAATACTGTCTGGCTCGGAGCACCTGTCTGGGAAGGCTCCCCTGGAACGCCGGGAGAGCTGAGACGGCCAAACGGAGCGTAGCAGATCGCTCCTGGAAAGAGTGCGCGTTAGCGCTGTCTCTGGCCATTCATTATGCATGGGGAATGCTAAGCTATTTTTAGCACAAGCGTCTTCTAAAGTGGCTAGCTAGCTGCTGCCAGGGAAGCCACCTCAAGTCACTGCCGAAGCAATGAATGTTTAATGGCTTTGTTGAAACAAATCTACAGAAACAAAGGCACTACACAGATGCATTCCCTTCTTCTGCACTAATGTTATTCTTCCTAATGGTGCTTATGTAAGGGTGACATTTGCAGAACGGTGTGTGTGCGCGTGTGTGTGTGTGTGTGTGTGCGCGCGCACATTTATATGCATTTGTCTGTGCGTGTGGGTGAAATGCACACGTGCATCTCTGCTCATGGAGACTGTTTGTTTTTGGCTGAATTTGATGACTCTTCTCTAGCGGATTATTGCCTCCTAATTAGACAGAGATGACTAGCCAAGGCAGAGGCGGTTTGTGTGTGCGTGTGTGTGTGTGTGTGTATGCCTGCATGTGTAAATTCATTTTCCTAACTTAATGTCTATTTTGCGGTCGAATGTGTTTGCATATACACTTGTGTACAATAAAGCCTATTAAGCACCTTTTGTGTGTGAGCGTTGGTATGTGTTGCTCTCAGCTTCACCTCGAGCTCTCTCCTCTTCTTGTGCTCAGCCTCTGGGCTCTGAGAAGAATGATAGATGAGGAGCATGTGACATTCTGAGACAGAGGACATATGATTCAGCGACACAAGGGAATATACCACCTTATAACACATGGAGCATAGCAATTAGCTCAAAGGAAAGATGCATGAAAAATAATGGCTTGGCAGTGTGGCTTGGCATGTTTTTTAAAAAGGCAGATGAAGCAGTGGAGATATGGGGCATGAAATAAAAAGACAGAGAGACAGAGGGAGTGGGAAGGACAGAGGGAGGGTAGAGAGCGAGGGGTGGGAGCAGAGCCCTGCAATGATCCCTTTTTAACTGCTGAATGGGCATTTTTGTCCTGCATACACACACCCACACACGCACACACACACACAAACTCACACACATATACACGCACAGAGAAGCACATTCTGCCCTGCCACTTTTTTCTGTTAACCACAGAAAATGTCAATAAACAGTTTGCCCATCCAGGGCTGCAAAACAAACTGGCTTGGTTTGCTCCCACTGCCAGTTGGCCACACAGACATACGTACGCACACACACACATAGACACACACACATACACATGTAGTGTGAGACTAATATGTGTGTGGCAAGCCCTTGCCTCTCAGTGATGTGTGTGTGCGCACAGTGTGCTTTACAGGGGAGGCAGGTTAGCAGACAGGCTAATGCTCCTGTGCTGAATGAGGATCCTTTGAATTGGCGAGCATAATCAACTTCCAGGGTTTAGACCGAGCCAAACCAACCGGCTTACAGCTATAGTCCCCCATCTCCAGACGCAAGGGACCTTGGACAGAATAAAGTGGGTCAGGCTTCAACAGCCGTCAGAAGGGCTCTGAGCTTCTCCACATAGAGTGTCTGCGAAAACAAAGCAGAGGGATGTTGAGAAAATCTTTTCATGATCGCTGTTTACTCACACTGGCGAGTGAAAGAAAGGAGGAAA
>JAPZDZ010000026.1:6779189-6794083 GCA_029783805.1 Acanthurus tennentii | reverse complement strand
TTAGTTATTTCTTCCTCATGATCTTTTCTTGTCACCAAAGAATGTAACTGAGAAGCATTAAGTGCTGTATAAACTTTTGTTTGTTGCTAGACAATAGCTAAAAACATCCAAAAAACAAGTTAACTGACAGTCTGTGTTTCCTTATGTTTAATTCTCTTGGTTTTCTCATAAAAAGTAAGTGCGAGTAGGAAGCAAATATAAAAAATATGCAAAATAAAATAGTATTCTCTGTATTCTCTTTCTCCATTGGCCGGGACCAAACTAACCAAACCACAGGTGTGAAAGTGCCCTTAGTCACACATAAATGTCTCATTTATTTCAGGATGGTTAGCCCCATTTGTTTTGCCCTGACCCGCAACACATGAACTTTGCTCTGATTTGTATTCATACCAAACCACAGTGAAAAAAGTGTCAACCAAACAGCCCGTTATAAACACAAAACAGATAGTCGAGGCGTAAGCTTTGTCACTGTAGCCTCATGCTGCACTGTCAAAATCAGACCCAGCAGGACTCCTGGCCTCCACTCAGCATCAGTAAACAGCCAGTCAGACATACACGAAGACACATAAACAGCAGCTTACTGGGGCTGTTTCCTTGCTCAGGTATCATTCGAGGCAGGAATCCTAACAGATCCACCAGGGAAGGGGATGTTTTTCTCTGATCTTAAGCCAACGCACGGTAGTTATACTTTAAGGAATGGCAGATACTCAGAGGAGAGCACTTACCGACATCAGGACGAGATTCTGATGGCTACAGGTGGATCTGTGTGTGTGCGGGTTGGTTTGTGTGTGTGTGTGAGAGAGAGAGGGAGAGAGAGAGAAAGAGAGAGAGAGAGGGAGAGTCGCTAAGAGTATGTGGATTTTATTCCTTCTTGACCTCCTTTACTGGACAAGAGAAGGCAGCCCTGTGTGTCCGTGTGTGTGTGTGTGTTTACAAGAGAGATAGACAATAGAAAGAGGAGGAACAGATAATGTATGTATGGTTGAATGTGTGTGCGTGTGTGTGCGCGCGCGTGTGTGGTTTTTTAATGTGTATGAGGAGGCAGATGTGTCACTGAGCCCTTGATTGGCCTCAAACCCCAGAGACCAGAGTCAACAGATGGGGGGATCTTAGGAAAGAGTGGCATCAGCAGAAAGAGCAACCCTCTTATCACCTCTACATACATTATTAATGGTATTTTACATTCTATCTATCCATTCATCTATCCATCTACCTTTCTATCTATCTCTCTATCTCTCTCTCTCTCTCCCTCTCTATCTATCTATCTATCTATCTATCTATCTATCTATCTATCTATCTATCTATCTGTGTGTGTTATGTTTTCAAATCACATATGAGCACTGTGTCTGCCTGTGCCTGTGCCTGTGTTTGTGCGTGTGTGTGTGTGTGCGTGCGTGTGTGTGTATGTGTGTGCTCATGTTTATGTGTGCATGTGTTTTTTTTTATTTTTTTGTACGTCCCTTCAGAGTGCCCTTGAGAGTGGTGTGTGTGTCTTCCAGAGGAGATCAAGGCTGCTTGCCTGGGGCGCACAGACAGATCCATCCTCTCCTGAGCTTTGCATGGTCATGCTGCACTGGACAGCCACATACGAGGTCACGAAACGACAGTGTAGACACAAAGAAAGGCCACATCTTCCCAAAAGTTCACAACACCTCCCTGTAGATGAAATGGAGCATAGAAACTACAAAAACCCCTCAGTTTTATACATCTGATTTGATGAGTAGCATGGAGCTCACTTGGGCTTTGATGCTTAAATGACACAAATATTTGTTTTCTTGTTTTCATCACCAAACATGGAACTTTTTTTTTTTTTAAATTTTAAATTGATGTAAGTAAAATAAGGAGCTAAAATAATTCAACAATTGGTCTAGTCTGACAACATAATTGCTGTCTTATCCGAATATTTTTTTTTTTTTACCACTACATCAGCGTTGGTGTGCCATCTGGGTACTTTCCAGATACGTACAACTTCATAACAATGCCTGTCTGTCTTAATTATTGGTAGCAAAAGCTTCTTAGACGCACTAAGAAATTACTTTATTTATGGGTGCATTTATACCTTCACTAAAAGGAAACTTGCATTCAAGCTATCCCAATACAGTATGAAGTCACTGTATAATGTGGCATTTTTTAAATGTAATTCAGGGAGAAGAGAATTTTCCTGAAAGCTCCATTTTCTTCGTATTTACTGTTTTTATTATAAGCCAAACGTCAGTGCTTTATAACCAAACCTAATTGTGCAACTGATTATAATTGGGTTAGCTGAACAAGGCTGAAATATTCTTTATTGTTATTATTACTTTTTGCTAACTGTTGGGGCCCTTTTCAGCTGCTGTAAGGAAACGTTTTGCTCTGGTGTTTTCTCTGTGCTGAACAGAGCTGTAGCAGTGCTGCCAAGCCTGAAACCCTTGTGTTTACCTAGCTTTTTGTAGCGTTAATCGTGCAGTGAGTTTCAGTCGGAAGAGTTCACTGCTCATAAGGGGGATTTTGTAGTATCTTGTTTGTGTGTTGTGTAGGTGTGTGTGAGAGCCCAGTAGTCACTGGGGGGGATTGTGCAGAGCACCCAGAGCCATGCAGCGTGAAGAGGACCCCTCTGAGGCGTCCGCCCAGGAGCCCACTCATAAATTACACCAGGACACATGTGCCTGAACAGCACTTTTCTTTTTGTGTATATGTGTGTGTGTGAGAGCTCGTTCTCTGAGAACAACCTATGAGATTCTCGTGCGATTCTTATTGCGAGCCTTTCAGGGCGTGCCGGCCTTCAAACATTTTTTTTTTCTTTATTTTTTCAAGACCATAAATAAAACTTCAGAAAACTGCTTGACAATCTTGCAGAAACACACGCACACGTACTGCATGCATGCACAGTGAGAGCCTTTTAGAAAGGCAGGGCTCAGCATGCTTCAGGAACACAGTAGACGGCATCTCTTTGAAGCTTATTCACTGTGTCCTACTGTTAGAATGGAGCCATGGGGAAAAGATAAGCAAACACACGTACGTACACAAAGTGGAGGAAACATGTGCAGCTGTGCGTCTGTGCATTTTGATACATAAAATGTGTGTCTGCATGAGTTATCATTTGTATTTGAGGACAGACAGTCGCGTTTTTAGTGTTTGGCTCCCAACTCCAGCAGAGTATGGCCTCCTCTTTACGTGTGAAGGAATGACTGAACGGATGGAGGGAGGAGGATAAACGAGAGTGCTTGTTCTTCATTCCCCCGGCGTCTTGTTTGCTTGCTCCGCATGGAGCATCAGAGCCAAAGGAGAAGTGGTTGCTAGGATACAGGTGAACGGTTGGCATACAGGAGGGAAGACAGGTCCGTCATTGTGAACGGCAACCTGGAGAGAGTGAGATAGAGGAAGGCGAAGGGAGAGGGGAAAAAGAAAGGGGTGGAATAGAGTTGGAGCAGAGAGGGCAGAGGGGAAGAAGGGAGATGCGTCACTGTCAGCATGTAGCAAGAAAATAAAGGGGAGAGGAAAAGGAGGACAGATGACTGGAGAGAGGAGAGGACGGCTGGGGCTGATATGTCACTGTCAGCTCCGTAAGGGATGAGAGCACGAGACTGGGGGGGGGGAAACAGGAGAGGAGCGAGGACTGTTGTTTGCACTTTCCGAGAAAAGAAGGGAAGCTGATGGGGGGGAGGAGCAGGAATGACAAGACAGCCAGGTGTGGAGAGGAGAAACTGAGAGGAGGCAGAAGGAGGAGAGATGAAGGAGAGCGTGGCCTCCTGAGGTTCTGTCACCTGGAATATCTGTGGGACTAATGTCTCCTAATTGATCACAGTGAGCAGAGAACAGAGGGAGTGTGACAGGGAGAGGAGAGGACAGAGAGAGGCTGCAGAGGACAAGAACAGGAGGATGATGACAAAAGAAGTTAGATAGTGTAAAAAAAAAGAGAAGAAGAATGTGAGCCTCAGAGGACAGGAAATGCACAGGAAGAGAAAAGCAGACTGCAAAGGAGAAGCACTGTGGTTAGTAAGGAGAGGCTCGGCTGGTTTGATACGAAGATGAAAGATCGAGGACATGTCAGACTAGTTGTGTCCAGGTGGACTGTTTTCACACACGTATACATGCATGGTCACACACACACACACAGAGACACACAGACAGACACAGGTGCGCCCTTGACTGCAATGAGTAAAGTTGCTAGCGGGCGCCTGTGTCACCTTTGCAGGGGCGTTTTTTAGTGTGAATGTGTGCGTGTGTGTGATGGCTGCATTTGTCGGGAGCAGTAACATACTCCACATGGTATTGTCACCTCTGATGAATGAGAGTGTGCGCATATACATGCACACGTTCGCTCACACGCGTACACACAATGTATTTTTAGTCGTTCTCTCAGCTCCCTCGTCCGTTGATTAAACAGACCCACACACACACACGGACACACACACACACACTGTCATCGAGTGTGACCTTCACGCCTCTAAGCCGACCACTTTCCATCCATCATTGCTGTCTCGCTGTTCCAGACTGATCACAATCGCTTACAGGCCATTCTTCCCGGTTATAAGTGTCTCACTTTGGTGCATTCATATCACTGCTCTCTGACATAATAACATGTTAATGATTCTCACCGTCCAAAGATAAATAGCTCCGCTAAAATATTTTGGGTGTTATTCTAATTAAAGTGGTCCATGTTTTACTTAAGCTGTATTTTTGCCATTAATCAGAATGCAATGACATGCCGCACTGCCAAAGTAATCATCTCAAAGCTGGCTAGAAGGGAGTGTTTTTGGGTCCGCACACCTGGTAAACAGGTGCACAGGAAAATTAAATGATATGGAAAAAAACAGGTAGAGTTCCTGCACATTGTCAGCAGTGAGTTTTACACAGAAGAGGCTGCGGGCAGTGATAGCAGCAAGGTCAGACTCAGAAATGATATTGCACTAATGAAATTACAGCATAAACACACCCATTAAGTTTTGCAGCTGAGCGCAATTTGCCCTTTTTGTGTCTTATTGCAATTTTCAATGTGGCAAAGTACTTTACCGTAATATACTCACCTAGATGTGGCTGCTTAGTCAGTCCAGTAGTTTCAAACGGATTGATACCGTTACTAAATGCCAATTTTGACAATTTATAGCTATTTCCTGTAACGTTTAGTTGTCTTTTCTGTAGCTTTTAAAATGTTTTTATCAGCATTTATACAGTAACTTTCAGCAGGTGTTGGTTTGGTGTGTGATTTTTATCAGAACTGCTGCCTCTGCTAAGCATCGCTTCCTTTAGAATGTGTGACAAAATTAATAAACCAAATTATAATGTCAAAATATTTATGACAATCACTGCTGCGATGAAGACTGGAGAGTCTGGTTGTGACAAACCCTGTAAATTAACCAGCTCTTTGAAAACACAGTAATTTCACTCAACTTATTTGTGAAGAAAGGGACCCATTTTGCACCAATTGTATGCATAGTACATAATTTAAAAAAGTGCCTATAGCACCAAAGCACCAAATGGTATTTGCTTTGCAACACAATGAAGGATGCATTTCGCCCGTAAAGGTTTATGCTGTTTTTTGTTTTGTTTTTGTTGTTTAAGTTCCAACAACCAATCAAAGAGAGAAGCAAAATGTTAAAACAACTGAGACAAAAACATCAGTGAAAACACATATTTTTTTAAAGACCAAATCACTTTCATACAATGTCTCATCAGTATTTCCTGCCACAAATGAAATGATCATCACAGTTTACAATCAATAATGTCTTCTGTCAACACTCACAGTTTGGTAAAGTAGTTTGCGACTTATTTTGCTTGTGCGTCTCTAAAGCAAAGCGAAGCCTCCTCTGTGAGCTGAAAGCATCAACCACTGTGCTGCTTCTCTCTTGGTGTTGAATAGTTTTTAAAAGATTAAAGAAGTGAAATGCATTTTATCACATTTTCAGCATGAATGGACAAACACTGACAAGTTTTACATTTTTATTGCAAAATCACTGCTTTGACAAACACAAATATGGTTTCTTCTTCTCTTTAATTTACAATTATTGTAATCTTCTAAGATTTTTGTCAGATTTATCTTAATGACTCCTTGTGCTGTTCACATACATTTGGAAAAAAAAAATTAAAAAAAGAAGGAAGTGAAAATCCATTGTTTATTATTATGTGCCAAAGTTTAAATTTTTTTGAAGGGTTAATTTTTTAAAAGATTTTCTCATTTTTGGCACTGTGGAGATTAGTTCTATTGTCGTTTTGTTGTTAATATATTCTTGTTAATAGTTTTTGTTGACTATCAGAGAGTCGTAGAAATATTGTTTGTTTTTTAGCAGACATTTTAAATGATCTTTTTATCTCACCTTATTTTTATAGAAAAACAGAGGTAATTTAAATGAGCTGCAAATTGCATTTTAAAGTTTTTAACTTTTTTAAAATTTGATTGCTTTTTAATGCGAATAGGCGAAAATCGGGTTCATTCACAGACGGTTCCTCCTTAAATAAGAAACAAAAGCAGCGAGCCCTGGAGTGTGTGGGCTGCCTGCTTGAGTTGTGTCAGACCTGCAGGTCTCACAATGTGGCTGCTTTCCAAACCCGGCTCCTTGACCCCAAAGTCCCCTCTCACTCTGCATGTGGCTTCCCTTCTGCTGATCCAAGGTGGAACAGCTAGAGGTCAGGATGTGTCGCTCATGCCAGTGTGTGGGTTTCCATATACATTTGTGGTTTGTGTGTGTGTGTGTGTGTGTGTGTATGTGTGTGTGTTTTTGCACGTGTGCTGAGGTGAAGGCACGGTTGGGCATATGGCGGATGCAGGAACCTGGGCATAAGGATCAGACGTGGAGCGTGTGTCTGTAGCAGCAGGGCCTGTCGTACTGATAAAGGTTAGGATCTTACCACACGCTGCCAGTCCAGGAAAAGGGCAGGGCATGGCCAAGATCAGGCACAAGGTGCTATACCATCTGCACCGGAGGGATAAATGGGTCATCTGCACTGGTCAGCAGGGTGCACACTTGTTTAGACACTACGTGGTGGTAACATCAATGTTCATCCTTTGACTTTCTGCAAGCATAGCCAGAGTTTCTGTACGTGCTCTGGAGGAAATATTCTTTGCGCCGAACAAGATCTGCCGGCTCACTGATGTCATTGTGTTCATGTTGCCTGCATTAGCCCGCATTGGCTCATTTCATTCATTTATTTCCTCATTCATTTATTCATTAGCGCGGGTCTTATCTGGGCCCAATCGTTAGTCCAATTAGGCCCATGGAGCTTCACTAGTTCTGTGTTCGAAACAGGAGATGGATGAAGGCAAAGTGAAAGGGAAAAAAAAAAAAAACGCCGTCCTCTCTTCTCCTCTCTCCGTCTCTAGTTTTCTTTCAGTCTCTCCCTCTCCTGGCCTGCAGAACGTGCTCCTTCTTCGTCTTTCTTCCTCACTCATTCTCTCTCACTCTCTGATCTGTGATAAGATAGCATAGTCCCTCATATCCTGTTTCTAATACAGATCGATGAGAGGGAAAAGGGCCGAGGTAGGAAGGGATGAGACGAGGCAGAGTGGGTTGATGTGGAGAGGAGAAGGCAGGGTGGTGGGAGGGGATGTGTGTGTGTGGGGGGGGGGTCAGGGTAGAGATATCTGAAGAGGAAATGAGGATTCAGAAAGGAGGACATCACTCAGATTCACATCTCTTTTCATTTAGCCCCATCACACACATGCATGCGCGCGTGCACACACACACACAAACGCACAGCTTCATCTGCGTCGCGGCCGTCTCAATATTTCAACGCCAATAAGGAAACCATTTCTGCTGTGTGATCGAGTGAGTTGCCGTTTTTCTTTCCACTAGGCACTATTTTGCAGGTAGGACCTCCGAGCAACTCACATAACCTTTTGTGTTGCAGTCAATTACAGTTCAGTTGCATCAGCTGGGTGAGGAGGTCCCGTCGGGAGCTGCAGCCTGAGCTCCAGCGTGCACGTGCATGCAGTTGTTGTTAATACCATACAATATTAAGCATGCGTACGCCAACTCGTATACACACACACACACATATACTCAGAAGCAGACAAATTGTCTCTCTCAGTTTATATGACCCCCAAGGGCAGCAGCTAACCGCCGCCCCCGTTGCTCTGTCTGAGACTCTAAATGATCTCAGCTTGCAGCGCCTTCAGAAGTTAGCTGAGAGAGTAGGCTGCCTTATTTATAGACTACATAAGTGCATATTGTGTGGCAAATTCTAAGAAATATCCCAAACGGTCTGAATATTAAAAACCCCAGGCAGCACGCCGTTCTTTCTCTCAGTGTCTTCACTATTAGCAGCTCCAGTGCTGCAGAAGTAGACAGAAAGGTGTGAATGATACAGAAAGAAATGGTGAAGTTGCATTTTTCTCAGGTGTCTGCCTTTTATGTGTGTGTGTGTGTGTGTGTGTTTGCTTTGGACAACAAAATTTCTAGCAACTCACCAAAATGAGGGCCTTGGAGATTGGGGAGGGGTAAAAGGTAAGAGGGAAAGGAAAAAGGCATCCCAAACCAATTAGCAGCCGGGCCTAGGATAGGGGGCCGGCTACAATTACCGCCCTAATTGAGGTCAGAGTTGTTAATTTAGTGGTGAATTAGAACAGTTAATATGCATTTATCAGGATGGCCAGGGGAGACGGCAAAGGAAAGTGTGTTGCCTATGTGTGTGTATGTGTGTGTGTGTGTGTGTGCATACACTTATGCTCTTTGTGTAATTTTAGTCTCGTTGCAACAGATTACATAGGAAAACATGCAAGAGGCCATCCTCTGCCTCTCTTGTGCAATTAAGAGCAGTGCAAATGGTTTCGATGGGAGATGGCCGCCATTTAAATAAGCAATGATATGGTTGAGGTGAGACGGAAACGGGCGAGAGACATGTGAGTATAGCAGAGGAGGAAAGAGAGAGAGAGAGGGAAGGGGGGGGGGGTTTGAACAGTTGGAGTACGTTCCAGAGAACAGAATGATGATGATACAATATTTTCCAGTCAGGGGACACTCAGTGCACAGTCTGCCACAAAGTCACCTTTCTCCATCTCTTTTTTCCTCTCATGCAGAAACCCCATGCGCACCCTTTAACTCGGGGACGTATAAATATTCCTCAAAACACATGTAGCCTTGCACACGAGCATTGTATTTCTGTCTGATTGCCTGCGTCGCGAACCACTTACTGTCAGAGGAAGAATCACGACCATCTTTTTCTTACCCAGCTAGTCAATGAATGCAGGGCCACTCATCCCTTAAATCTTGCCATCTTCTTCTTCTCCTTTCCTCATTTCATCCAAAGGAGCACCCCCCCCCCCCCCCCTTATTCATCTCTTCCTCTCCTCTCTGCAACATCATCTGTAGCCTGTTTTTCCCTGCCTTTTCTTCTGTCCTCAGGGGATTTTATACGTTGTTTAATATTCTCTCAGTTCTTCGCTGTCCTCCAGTATTCTCTCTGTTCCTCTCTCCTCTCCTGCTTTCCTCCTCTCCGCCGAGATTCGGCGCAGTTTCTCCGAGAGCTCCTGACCATTGGCCTCCTCTCTGTGCTCGGCCACCACCTCGTCCTTTTCATCTCCCCTGCCCCTCTGCTCATCGGTCGGTCCCTTTTTTTTTCCTCTCTCTCTCTCTCTCTCTCTCTCTTTTTCTTTTTGTCATAAGATCTAGTGTGCTGCTGCTGCTTCAGATGCTGTCTTTTGCAGATGATACTGGCAAGCACTTTGCCTTTCTGAATTATGCATCAAGATTACATAAAAAGCAACTGATCTATTTTTAATCCAACTCGTTTGCTTGTTAAAACCTCCTTCTCTGTGATCTTTCCACGTGTGTACATGTATGTTTTGTGTGTACGTGTCTGTAAAATGAACAGGAGTGAGATGACAAGAGATTTAAAAAGAACTCAGTCCAAGTGAGAGGGTCTCTTCTTGTTCTCCTTGTGTCTGTCAGTTGAATTGAACAATAATTATGGCAATTATGATCCAAAAAGAAAATGCTTAAAATTATGGCAACACAAAGCTAAATACATCAATTTCAGCAGTTTTATTTTGGCTAAAATTACACCCTAACAAAGTTAGAAGTGTTGTTATAATGAGGGATGGTACTTGTCAAGAGAATGATAACAAGTGTCTCTTTTTGTCCCAGTCTTTCTTTCTCTCTCTTGCTCTCTCCTTCCCTTCGTGTTGCTGCAAAGAAACCTGTTGCCAATCACTGGCTCGAGTGCTCTTGTCGCAGAGGAGTAAGAGTGCCATCTATTGGTCAACTTTTTACACCCGTCCACAGTTAAAAAAAGGAAAAAAAAAAATAGAAAAAAATATAAAAAGAAAGAGGAAAGAGAAATGTCACTGGGGAAAAACCACACATGTGCACCAAGCCTCACATAGCACACACACACACACACACACCTAATGAACAGACACACACAATAGGATAACTATAGGGCTGCCTGATGTGTTCTTGGGGATGACCTAGATTGAGTGCACCGTCACAATAGATTCACTATTCCTTACTGCGTCTTGCTGATTCAATAGGCAATCTTTCCATCGACTGCTCCCTAAGATACCATCTTGGCGCGCGTGTGCGTGGTCGCATGCGTGCGTGGATGCGTGTCTGCGTTATCTACAAGGAAGGACAGGCAAAGATAAGAAGAAAAGCAGGAGAAAAAAAAGGGGAGAATTAAAGGAAAAAGAGGGGGAGGAACGAAGGTCAGCGCGATGAGAGAGGAGAGGGCAAGAGGTGGATGTAGGAGAAAGGAGACGAGGAGGAGGAAGGACACTGAAGATTCTTCACATTCTCTCCCTATAGCTCTCCTGTTCTCCAACTTACCCCCCCCCCAACCCTTCCACCCTTGAATGAAGAATAAAAAAGAGCTGACAGTGGAGGCCGGGCTGCAGCCGAGGTGTCAGCGCTTTCCTTTGACCAGGAGCGAGGGAGGCGAGAAAGGGAGAAGGAGAGGAAAAAAATTTTTTAAAAAAGAAAGAAACAAAGAAACAGATAGAGGGGGAGATATGGGACATCTGGGGTGAGAATGAGTCGGCCCCCGCAGCAGTTCCTAAAACCACATCCCCCTTCTCTTGCAACTTTTACACTTATCCCTGTGTGCGCAAACCTTGAGCGAGTGGAGATGGATTTTGACAAGAAAGTAATTGATTCCCAGGCTTCAGATGCAGGTGTTGTGAGGCTCGTATGGCAGGGATGAGGCCAACACTGAGGCACGCAGTAACACCTGCATAATGCATCCTATACAATAATGCATCCATACCATGAGCGCCCTCAGAGCTCACATCCCAGTATTTCTATATATAAATATAGATACAGTCCTGCAGGTGCATTGTGCCTCTTCTATTGTCCATTGTTTGTAAATTGTGTCCATTTTAAATTGTTTAAAAGCAAAAAACTAAAATAATCACCTACAATACTTCAAGCAAATCTGTCATATAAATGAAAGTGTCCCTGAAAGCTTCTACCTTTGTTTACAGTAAAAAAAAAAGACACTGTTTTCTTACTCTTCAGTATTTCAGACTGTTTCCTCTCTCCTGTTTTTTTTTTTTTTTTATTTGGGGGGGGAGGAGATGCTTGGCAGCAGGCTAAGGAGGGAAGAGACACAGGAGGAGTAAAGAGCTGACAAAGTGAAGAGCAAACACACTCGAACATTCTTATACCGCCAGCACACAATAACACAACAGAGGACAAAATAAGAGGAGAAGGGAAAGGAGAGTCATGGAGCAATCTCTTCAGAGACCAATCTGTCACTTGCTCTCCGCGAGATGGTGTAAAGGCTTCCAAATAAAAGCAGGAGACGCTGTCAGGTTGAAAGAAGATTGTGGGAGGTTGAGGCAAAGAAAAGGGAACGAATGGAGGCTCTTTACGCTTTTTTAATTGTCTGTTTTGTAAGACCTGCCTCAGTTTTTGTGCTGTAGGTTACCTGCCACTTTGTTAACAGTGTGTTTTTTGATTGATATGCACTAACAAGTATAAAAGCAGTCCTCTATAAAAAGCTGCACCGGTTGCCATATAAATGACAGATCAGACATAGAGCGTTGGCCTCTTGTATTTCTTTGGCTTGATGAGCTTTCAAAAGTGGCTTTTTTTTTTTATACCAGGCCAAGTCATATGTCCTCACGCTCTCCTTCCTTCCCTCTTTTCTCTCTCTCCATCCCTTTGTGTGCAGCGATCAACTTGCTGGGTTTGACATGGCAGCTGAAGCCGTCCGACAGCCCTGTGTTAAACAACGGACTGGGAGCTGGCTTGCCTGTCAACAGTGATGTGGCCACGCTGCCCTCTGGAGGCAGAGGTATGAACTACAGCGCACACACCCCAAAATAAGAACCTGCAAATTGCATGTCGAGGCAGGAAGATAGAACCCATGTATGGAAGACATTGCAAAAACTACTCTTAAAAGACTACAACTGGTGATGATCACATTTCCCATAATTCTCAACAAAGTCCATAAAACTGGCAATAAGTCGAGCAACTAACAAGCAGTGTGTGTTTTCAAAACCAGATATAGCTTCTTGCTCTGTGCCAAAGAGCTCTGCTGTAGACCAGAAAATAATAATAAAAAAAAAGAACAGCGCCCAACAAATGCAGTGTTTTCCTCCGAAATAAAACTATATATATTTTTTGTCTTCAGTAGGAACAAAGTGGCTGGGGGCTGAGTGCCACAGACGGGGGTTTGAAAGTCAGAAAGTATTGCAGGACAGACTAACACATTTGTTGAAAACATTTTTCCTTCAAGGCTTTTTTAAATGCTTCTTCTGCTGTGTGTAACATACTAAAATAGTCCCGAACACCCAAACAGGCTCACAGCAACTAGAATATTTTCATAATTCATGACACAATACTAGCTGTGCTATCAGCAGTGTGTGCTGTTTAACCACTCCACTGAGTTGTGTCGAGCTAGGTTTATCGTCTCAGTCAGCAGCGATTTAAAACACCGACTGCAACCCCCCCCCTTGCCCCCCCCTTGCCTGTCTTTTAAGGCCCCCATGCGGTTCTCTATCTATTTTTCCTTCACTCGCTCGATCTCGCTCTGTAACACACACAGCATGTACTATAGGTATGTGTGGGCTGCTGCTCTGTGTCTGTATTCTGTATTAATGAGAGGACTGTTGTGTTGTGTTCCCCAGCCGTCTAGGCCAGATGCTGCTGTTGTTCTTCTCATTGTTACTTTTTATTTCTTCGCTATTCTGCACACAAACGCACACACACACACACACACACTCACACCCAGTCCTTTTTTTTTTCCCGTCTGGGCCCCAACACTCTGCTGTTAGATGACTGACCTGATTGCAGGATGCTGTGAGTTTCTGCGTGCCTGTCTCCGCGTCTGTTTGGAAAAGCTGTGCCCTGCAGTTCTATCAGCTCTCTCATTTTAGCCCAGACAACAAAGTCCACAGTCCTGCAGGCTCTGCTACAAAGGCATCATTATGCATCCCAGCGTCATATGGAACAATACTCATTTAAACAAAATTGTGGGCGCACAGTTTGCGGAGCTAATGGTGCTTGTCCTCCACTATTCAATGGCCACGAATTGAATTTATGGCAGATTATTTTCAGTAAACTGTGATGATTAACTACTGACTCTGAAAATCAAAGCCTGTGATCACAGATTATGCAGTGTCTTTCCCCCTCGCTCCAGGTCCGTGGGCAGGCAGGAACAGCAGTATAGACACCGGCAGCATCGAAGTTGGGAGGCGGGTGACCCAAGAAGTCCCTCCGGGGGTGTTTTGGAGATCCCTGCTTCACCTCAGCTTACCACAGTTCCTCAAGTTTAACATCTCCCTCGGCAAGGATGCCCTGTTTGGAGTTTACATTCGCAAGGGCCTGCCTCCCTCACATGCACAGGTAACATTCAGCGCCTCCTCGTACCTAAATGACTTAATAAGCTGATCGGTTTGTTGCTAATTACGCCCAAAAAAGACATATATGATGGCGGAGATGTTTGTTAGATTGACACACCAGAACTACTTGGATAGATTTAGAAAGTTATTATGATTTGGTTAAATCAGTATGTTACAGATATGTACGTCATGTAATTGAGAGCCTTTTTTTTTTCCCAAGCTCTTTTCCTGGCTGAAAGTGTTTGTTTGACCCATCCATCCCCCCCATTCTCCTCTATATGCAGATGCTCTTGCTCTCTAAACTACATTAAATGGCTCCCTCCCCCACCTCATCATAATCTTCTGCCTTCATAATGACTATGGCCACTGGCATTAAACGTAAATATGTGCCATAATGACCTGCTTGCCCAGATGACCTCTAAGGATGTTTTCCTGGAGAGGACAGGCTGGTATAATGTGGCACAAAGTACAAGCAAGCGAAAAGTCTATTAGCTGGTGTTCTTCACCTTAAGAGTAATGAACTTATTACAGAATTATCATTCTATTCATAAGGGACCCTTTAGTATTCTACTATTGATTGACTAAAATGGAGAATGCATGAAAAAAAAAACATCCCTGTGTCATGGGAAATCTTAAAATTCATTTGTGATTCATTATAGTAGTTGTTTGAAAAAACTCATTTAGTCTATGATTTACACTTAATTAAATTTCACAGTAATGTAACTTTTACTGCCTCTTATTAATTAGAAACCATTCAATTAACAGCAGATTTGATTTGTAGAATGGGATAATTGCATCCACATAACCGTTTCGCTGCCTGACCATGAAGTTGTGGCCACTGTGCAGCGGTAGGAAAAAAAAAAAAAAGATAGAAACACTTTTCTCCAGTGTTCCCAGAAACCCAAAGAGAATGACAGCCCTCAAGGATTTCTGTGTTGCATTCTTCATGCTTCCCTTCCAGCCACACTTACTTCCTCCATCTTTTAATCTCACTGCATAATACGACTATGGGTCATTTTTCAAAGTCTAAAAAGTGCCACGGCAGCACTTTATAGTTGAATCATAGATTCTATACTCACATCTCACATCCATTCAAGCCAAAACCATCTTTCTCTCTCTCTCTCTCTCTCTCTCTCTC
>JAPZDZ010000026.1:6756692-6768875 GCA_029783805.1 Acanthurus tennentii | reverse complement strand
TGTGTGTGTGTGTGTGTGCGCGTATGTGAGTGCGTGAGTGAGTGCCTTTGCGTGCATGCACGTATTGTTTTATCAGTCAACCCTGTCTTTGCCTCCATCTCCCGTGGGTAGACTTAAGAGTGTCGCATCCCGCTCGCTCATTTATTGAAGAGGAAATCACTGTGACAAGTTTGTTTGGGGCTCTTTGTGCTGCTGGAGAAAACATTGTCATTGTGTGTCATCACGCTTTTTTTCCTCTCTCCCTGATAGATTATAATGTGGCAAACACAGAGTTGTGTTAGAGCTAAGGTATTTCTAAGGATTTAGACTAAAGCTTTAAGGGAAAAGTGTAAGACAGAGTAGAAGCTTAAGTTCTTTTTTTCTTTTTTTTTTTCAAAAACGGCATTCAAGGACAATATAGTGTCTCCATAGATGCAAACAGTAGAAGAGAATATAAAAACATAACAGCAAGCTTTTAGTAGCAAAGGTATTTATTTCTTGGCATTTAGTGGGTGTTCTTATTTGAACCCAGTTTAGTGGAATTCTCCTTACCATAATCTGAAAGGAATAGTCTGACATTTTGGCAAACATTTATCTGCTTTCTTGCCAAGAGTTATATGAGAAGATTGATGCTGTTCTCATATTTGCCGTTTCAATATAAAGCTGAAGTGGGCAGCTAGTTAGCTTAGCTTAGCATAAAGACTAGTAATAGGCGAAAAGAGCCAGCCGTGCTTTTCAAAGTGTGAAAACAAAAAGTCATTGGCTTAGTGGAAAAAAAAATGTCGCACAGCAACTTCCTGGTTTCTCTGCTGGCTGCCCGGCAACCATTATGTGACATCAGGACTCCAGGAAGTCAGTGCTCCCAGCCAAGAAATAGTCCTGCACAAAACCTCCCTGGGAAACTACACATTTTAGTGCAAAATAAACAAACACAATATATCATGTTAATCAGTCAGCTTCATTTCTCCTGGTGGGTTCGACAGATTGGCTGTTCCAAGTATTTATTATAGGCTCTACACTGCATAGACAAGTACAGTGGAATACATTTTTCTTGTCAGCTCTGTGCAAAAAGCAAATTACTGTATTTCCTCACAAGTCAAAATTTTCACTTAAATTTTCTGTACCAGTACAGCCAACCAAATGCTACCAGATATTACATTTGACAATCTGGCACTACCCTCTATAATTGCAATTTTTGCCTTCTCCAGACTCCCTGTCTGCTTTTCCTTGCTTTAAATTCATTCTAAAGTTAACTTGAGGGTGGCCTTGCTATGCTAGCACCAGAACTTTCTCAGCTCCAGGGCCTCAGACACACTCTGGTAGGGCTTTTTGCATAAGCTAAAGTGAAGGTTTATTAGTTCATAGACTGCCTCTGCACGGACACACACATACACGCACACTCCATCGAACATAATCTCATTCTCTCATGAGAAAGCGTTACTCTCAGGCCATCAGAATCCCATTACCTACACTGAATCATAAGTAAGAGAGAAAGAAAGAGAGAGGGAGAGAGAGAGAGGTGAGGCTCTATCAAGTAAGTGTTTTATCCACCTCGGTCCACACACACACACACACACACAACACTCAGACATCCCAGTGTTGTAGAGACACACAGATATTGGGAAGGTGTGCATGAGAATTGACCTGCTGAATTAGATTGATTCCTAAACAATCAATACTTACTATGTGCTACCATGTGGTAATTGAATCGAAAGAGACTCATTGGTCTATCACAACCATATGAGCGTGTGTGTGTGTGAGTGTGAGTGTGTAAGAATGCGTGTGTGTGTGTGTGTGTGTGTGTGAGAGTGTGTGTGTGTTCATCTGTTTACCATCAATGATAATACAAACAAGCATCACCTTCCTGCTCTCCCATCACCCCTCCCCCTCTGTCCTCCTGTCCTCCCCTCACAGACGGCTGTCCTAACTTGTGTAACGGAAACGGCCAGTGCACCATGGGACAGCAGAGTTGGCATTGTGAGTGCCAGACAGGCTGGAGGGGCCCCGGCTGCAGCGTTGCCATGGAGACCTCCTGTGCTGACAACAAGGACAACGAAGGAGGTGAATGGGGGAAACAGGAGTTTTTTTTTTTAAGTAGAGTTCTTCTGAGTGCAGACCTCGCTCAAAATTCCTCCTTCAAAAAACTGCTTTCGAAGGGAATAAAGGATGATGAGAAAGATAGTGAATTAAAACAAATAAATGGAATTAAGATAGAGGCCTTGTGAGAAGAGCCCTCAGTACAAACAGCGAAATTAAACTTTCCTCTGCGAGAAAATCAAAGATTATCAAAATATTGAATCAAGAATGGAGGAAACTGAGGAAGCTTTTGAATTTCTCTTTTTTTTTCCCCCTCCTCTCAGATGGACTGACAGACTGCATGGACCCAGACTGCTGCATCCAGAGTCCCTGTCAGAACAGCCCACTGTGTCGGGGCTCCCGTGACCCTCTCCAGGTCATCCAGCAGAGCCCCATGTCCCAGCCGTCAGCCCGCGTCCGCTCCTTCTACGACCGCGTCAAGATGCTTGTGGGGCGAGACAGCACCCATATCCTCCCTGGGGAAAACCCCTTCAACTCCAGGTACGGCAAGAAAAGAAACAAACAGTCCCACAATGTTAGTATTAGTTGTTTTGTTATGAACTTTATTGTCTTGAATGGTTTTTAAAAAAAAAGGAACTAAAAAGAAAGGGACTTTAGTGAGATAGAATATGTGGGTGGGATAAAATTTTTCATTTGATGAATTCACTTGAGAGTTAGATCTGTAAAGTGGATTCAACTTATTGAGCCGTACGTCTCTGGAGAACAACAACAACCTCCATCTCCATCCACACTGCCATCAACTGGGGAGAACAAGGGAGAAATAAGAAAATAAGACAGAAATCACAGACTTTTGGAAACATGAGCAAAGTTTTTGCAAAACATCATCCAGAGACACACCTCTAACTCATTATATTACTTAGCCAGATTTTTAGTCTTTGTTTAAATGTTGTGCCTGCCATGGGGATAGATCCAGCTGAACCCATTTATTCTACTTTCGGTGAAAAAATACTCTAGCTAGTTTGTGTTTCTTTGAGCGAATCACTATAATCTTGGATGGCGCTAAACACAGGATGAAACCACTAAAGTGCTTTAGAAGGGACTTGTTTCAATAGAAGGTTTTCATGCAGGGAAGTAAACCCTGGCATCAAAGTGACTAAATTCCTGAAAGAAAAACATGTTCTCTGTACATTTTTACAACCAGTCCACAAATAAACCAAGTAGGCACATTACATGATCCAAATCTCCTACATTTTGTTAAGTTGACTTATTTTTCACATAGCTCCGTGGTCTTTGAATACAGCCATTCAGAGATAGATGACAGGATGGAGAACAGTTAAAATAGTCAGTCAATGGCAGACTTGTAGCAACAGCCTACTTCCTATGAGTCAGACTACTAGATATGTTGACCTCCAGAGTCTAACATGAAGAACACTTGCAAAGTACATTTTCATATGATAATAGGAGTTAACTGCTGTACTGGAGTGCAGCATGAGTCATCAAAAATTGTTTGATATTTTACAGACATATGCCTTTTTATTTTTTTTAATAGACAGAATGTATGCTTGGCATATGCTAAAACAAGTGCAAAAAAAGGATGGAAGAAATCTTTACTGTGACTTTAAGTTGTACAATTAATGGAGGCGTATGCGTGTTGCTTTTAGATGGATGATTATATATGCCTACAAGTTTGCTTGTTAGCACTTTGATGCTCTTAAGAAGGTTTGTCATTCATGTGAATAAATGTTTGCCGTGAAAAATACCCTTGCTCACGCAGCTATCAAATAGACTTCAGAATGGTTCAGAGAGCCAGCCAAGATCTTAACAAATCCCAGAGCCAAAGCAGTCTAAGCCAAGATTCCCCTTAGATTTAGTGGAGCTGTGAAACTCTGTCCGTGGTGCTGATTCTTGTCTGCATACATTTACACAACATCAGATAGTTCAAAGGGAAATAACTCATCAAAGTGATGAAAATGTGACGATAATGTATAAATGTTATTCTATGTATATCAATTCTCTGGAGCACAGCTGCTCTCAAGCTTACTCACACACACACACATGCACGCGCACACACGCACACACGCATACTGTCATACACAAAACATACACACGTATCCATCGACAGTGTCATGCTTTGTTTACATGATTGACAAGAGCTAATGTAGATGGCGGGGGTTGCTGATTGTTTCTAATTAATGAGTAGTGGAAGACCAGAGCAAATTATGAATGGGCAAATTGGATGATTGAAAGAGGGAAGGATTAATCAAACCACATGATTGATGTTTGGAAGGCTGAGCTGATAGATTGACTATGGCTCCCTCACTCTGTCTCTCCTGTCTTCTTCCAGTTTGGCATCTCTAATCCGGGGTCAGGTGTTGACTACAGATGGAACCCCTCTGGTGGGGGTGAACGTGTCTTTTGTCAACTACCCCCACTACGGATACACGCTGACACGGCAGGATGGAATGTATGTACAACAGCTACCCAGCACTCCTCGCTGAATCTCTAAAACTACCTCACCACATAGGCTGCATTATTAGATTAGATTAGATTAGATTAGATTAGATTAGATTAGATTAGATTAGATCAGATTTGATTGGAAAATTATAACGATCCCATGAGGAAACTAAGCTGTTGCAACCACAAATAATTGGATACAGCAAGAAAAAGGATATCAAATAAGAACAGAGTAAATGTATTTACCAGAACAACACAGCTCAGAATTAAAATGCTACAATGTCCTGACTGAAAATATCAAAGTTAAGAAGATAACTGAAATGAAAATGAAAAAAATTACTATACAATTAAAAAAAATGTGAAAGCATATACAGTGCAATATATTTTATTAGTCAAGTCCATGAGTAAGTAAGTAAGACTTGTTTTCATAATTAATAATAAGTTGGGCTATATTTTTGTACAATTACAGAATTTTCACTCAAAATAAAGCTTAACAAAATAAACTATTAAATAAGTATCATAAAAGAAACTTAGAAACAAAACAACCCTAAAATTTTAATTTAAAGTTGAGAACCTTTTTTTTTTTTTTTTTTTCTTTAATAGCCATTTTCTGAACCCATCAGGTTAACTTACCTGATGTATCTTTCTATTTCCTCCACAGGAATTCAAGTTCCCTGTGGGAGTTTTAGGCTGCGGTAATTTGACTTTTTGGTCCAATTTTCCCTCTACAAGTTCTATTGAATTTAAGTCTGGCTGACATCCGTAACATGTTATTTCAAAATTTGATTCACTGGTTCTTTAAACTGACCTCCACTCATTAAATGTGCAGTTTCAGTGTTTCCTGTCTCAGGTTCTTTAAGCACTCCTCTCCTCCACTTACCCGTGTTTTCTTTACAGCATTTTCTCCCAGTTAGGCCCAGCTGACTCTGGAACATCTGAACTTGTACTAACATTTAATTGACCTTGTATTTCAGGGGCACTTTCACAGACTTGAATGAAATGTTCTGATGTCCTGTCTGACCTTGTTTTAGTGTGGATAAGTTCCATTTTCTTCCAGTCTTTTAAGGTTTTCAACTACAGCAGCTGCAGACACTTCCAAAGTGTGTGCAACCAACTTTCATACTAATCATGAACCTGTAGCTGTTAACCATATTTTGGTGACAAATGGTTACAGGAGAACAACTAATAAAGTCACCTCGACACTGAGATAAACAGCACTATCTTTTTTATATTTCAGACCGTTATCTGTGGCCTTCGCGGTTGTAGATGTTTGTTGCACCATGGTGAAATAATTTAAAACATTTTTTCCAGGTGTTGTTGATGAATTATTCCTAAAGCAGTGGAGTAAATATTATATTAGAGGATACAAACACTGAAAGTGTATGAGTCCGAATAACCAACCACCACAGCGCTCCCCATCTGTACCTCATTCCCATCCTGTTCTTGCAAACCTCTCCAGGTTTGACCTGATAGCTAATGGTGGTGCATCACTGACTCTGCGGTTCGAGCGCGCCCCCTTCCTGAGCCAGGAGCGCACCGTGTGGTTGCCCTGGAGCCAGTTTTATGCTATGGACACTCTGGTGCTTAAGACAGAAGAGAACACGATCCCGGGCTGTGACCTGAGCGGCTTCGTCAGGCCTGACCCTCTTGTGATTGCATCCCCTCTCTCCTCCTTCTTCAGCTCCAAGCCAGGGGAGAAACCCATCATACCGGAGACACAGGTGCAGTACCACTGACCTCTGGCAGCCGGCTAATCTCCCTTCTGGTTCCCTCGCTCTCTCCCCACTCTGCTGTATGCCCGTCTCTTAAAGCTCTCTTTCTCCTTTCGCTTCCTTAGCTTTTTCCCCCCCAATCGCTTCCTCCTTCTCCATTTCTTTATTTCTTCTTTTGTTTTTATCCCTTTTTTGTCCTTCAGCCGTCAGTGGAAGCGTGACCCCCATTACTCCCTCTCCCTCTAATCCTCCCTAATCCCTCTCTCCTGTCATCTCTTCTCTTTGTCTTCCAGGTGCTGCATGAGCAGATCGAGGTTCCTGGCACGAGTCTAAAGCTGTGCTACCTAAGCTCCAGGACGCAGGGTTACCGCTCTTTGCTCAAGGTGACCATGACTCCAGCCGTGGTGTCCATGGGCCTGCTGAAGGTTCACCTGATGGTAGCAGTGGAGGGCCACCTCTTTCAGAAATGGTTCCATGCCTCACCCAACTTGGCATACACCTACATCTGGGATAAGACCGACGCATATGGGCAGAGGGTCTACGGTCTCTCTGAAGCTGTTGGTGAGTGGAAGGGATTGATGGAGGAGAAACCAAGTTGGGGGTTAGGACATCTTTTTTTTCTTCCACTGGATTAGAAGCTTCATCAGAAAAGCAGCACTGGCTATGACAGAGGGAGAGAGGGCTAATTAGAGAGCCTGAAGGAGAGATAATACACCAGAAACCCATCCTCCATCCACTATGCAGTATAGCCACAGTTAAGTGCCTTTTTTTTTTTTCCCCATACGTCCATTTTTCATTGAAGCCGCGTGTGGTTCAGTCAGCCAACCGTAACTGTGGTGAAGGGTTATTAGCCATCAGGGTGAGTTAGCAGTTAGCCACTGGAGCAGCAAGCAGGATTCCAGGGGAGCCTCAGTGCTATTACATTCTGCTGTCACAGTCGCTCACAGATGCTGTCAGCCAAACACTGCTGTCAGGCCACAGATGCAGTGGACATCTGGGGCTTCAGTGTGGACTAAAATCATGAGAGGCGTGCTGTTTGGGAAATTACATCCGCTGAAAGAGCCCACAGCTCCCTGAAGTAACTGTAATTTTACATTTCTCAGAGAACATAAAGCGTACACACGGTTTATGATCAGGTTACGTACAGATAACAGTCGATACAGATGCAGGTATTCTGCATTATATTTTGCAATGAAGCTGAAAAGCTGCCAGCAACAGAGCTCTCACGTTGACTCAAGTGGGAGTTGAGGTGTCGCAACACTTTTCCTTTTAACACAAAGGAGCACAACGCAACACACATGCATTGACACGTACAGAATATACGTGGCATGCATGCTCACTCCCAACACATCTGCTTTTTCTCAACTCATTTTCTTTCCTTACTTCCTTCATATATCCATCCCAATCAACAAAAAACTCTGTCAGCACATGTGTGTGATCGGAGCATAATGCGTCCACCAGGAGAGTTTTCACCATGGCAACCAGTGCGGTCCGTAGATTTAAAGGTCCGCAGGGCAATCTGTCCAATTAACAAGGTTTTTAATTGATTTAGCAGCGTGTGAGTGTGTTAGTTAGGTGCGAGAGCAGATTTCGGTACAGGTGCTAACTAGCTTCTCAGTGTATCACAGGTTTCACAACTTCAATGAAGTTTGGAGGTTATGCTTTGATGAAGTTTTGCTCTGCCTCTCTCTCCCTCTGATTTTTCTCTCAAGCTTTGTATTCTATTTTCTTTCCACCTCACACTTCTTTTTGTGTCCCACCTCTTCTTCCCTTTATACCCCAAACCTTCCCTTTATGTAGTGTCAGTGGGTTATGAGTATGAGTCCTGTGCCAGTCTCATCCTGTGGGAGAAGAGAACAGCCATCCTGCAAGGCTACGAGCTGGATCCCACCAGTCTGGGCGGCTGGTCACTCAACAAGCATCACATACTGAACACACGCAGTGGTACGTAAACACACACCCTTTTCATTCCACCCCAAATAGGACAGACGTTTCCCACCTGGTTTATATTTAGCCAGTTCACTTTGTGTAGCAGGTTTCTAGTTCTGTATATCTCACTGAACCTGCTATTGTCTTGAGAAGGATGTAAACCACACACTGCGCTTCCTGTGGTTCACATGGAGATGCCAGGCGCCTCTTTTTACCTGTCAGCGAGGATTTTCACAGGAATAGCTTGTGTTGTCTCACCTAGTTTGACTCCCTCATGCACTCACGCCAGTCCGACTGAGGAAACAGCATGTTCACCTACCAATCAGCAGCAGCTGCTGGAGCAGAGGCAGGGGGTCTTGAGCACTGGGGGCAGATGAACATTTCCCAGAAACTGATTCAGTGGGTGGTGGGTGAGGGGTGAGGGGTGAGGGGCGGTCATTCTCGTTGCATCATCTACTATACCATTATCTCCACTCTGTGTGGTAAAAAGCATGGAAATATAAACGGGCTGACGCACTGATGTTCACCCGCTGTGACAATCAATGTGCTAATGGAATGGACACAACTGGAGAACCAGTGGGGTGTGGAGGAATTTTTTTTTGATGTCCGGGGTTGTAGCCATGCCTCTCCACAACCCTCACCTCATGTTAGCTTTGTCTGCGGCCGTACAGTCTTGTGTTTTCTGAGAATGAAACACTACACTGTTTTTAACTTTGCTATCAAAGAGACTAATGCTGTGAAAAAATAATAAAAATGCAATATCAGCTCCTTGTAAACTACACTAATAAATGGAACACAACTCAAGTTAACAGCTTTGAATGCACCCTTCTGCATCTTATTTATTCATAAATATATATGAGATCAATTTATTAGTGAGGCCAGACGTTCCTTAACTTTTTTCATGCCAGTATATAGCCAGAGCCCCCCTTTTGCGAGCTCTATTTAAAACTCATTGCTTATACTAATTACATTTTACAAAGAAACTGTGCTGTATTAAATTAATTAATACTTAATGTTTCTTCCCTAAACTTGCGAGTTTTACTTCAGCAGGAGTTCCTCAACTTTTTTTTATAACTAAGCTTTTGTCAGCTTGGCAGTTGGTCTACTTGTCAATTATTCCTTTTTTTTTTTTTAAAGGGTGGGGGGCTGTATGAGTTAGGGGCTAGATGCTAGCATACAAGCAGACTTTCAAAATTGAAAAGCTTTGAGGGTGCAGACTGTTCCAGGTCAATACTAACAGTTTACATGTGATGAATTATGGTTTGACTTGCAGGAAAAGAGAGAAAAGCAGGGCAAATAGGATTTTAATATGCTTTCACAAATTGTAGATTATAATAATATAATACATAACTTGTAATAATACATATATATTTATAATAAGAATTTAATTGTATTATTTTAAATTATGTTTAAGAATTCTCCCCCATTGTAATACAATTTTTATGATTCAATTTAAAAACTGGAGCTGGACTCAAAGCCTACAGCCATGCTAGCAGCCGTATGCTATGAGTGGCATGCTAATATGTTTACACTAACAATTCTAACAAGTTCACGGTTAGTAGATATAATGTATAACCATTTTTGCCCTTAGTTTAGCACTTTAGTAGATTAACACTTTACACTTAACACAGAGTGCAGATAACAGATTATTTTACAGATGAGAACGAGAACTCACCAAAGTTATTACAGTTCTTGGTCATGGGTACTTGATTATATGCAACAAAAACTTAATCACACATTTTACTCACTCACATAAATGTCAAATTCATTATGATATTATATTAAAAACTAAGAGAGTCACCAAAGGCAGTAGATTTCATCCCCTGGAGAGCCTGAATGTCTGTACAAAGTTTAATGGCATTTCATGAAATTGAAGTTTGGATATTTAAGTCTTATCCAAAGTCACACAGCTATTGTGGCTAAAAAATTAGCTGTGTAATCTACCTGCTTCCATCTCAACTTTAAATGTTACCAATGATCCTGTTACTGAAATAAAGAGCCTAAATCTTGCTATATTTCTATCCACGCTCTCTCCTGCCCAGGCATCCTTCACAAGGGAAGCGGTGAGAACATCTTTGTGACTGAGCAGCCCCCGGTGATCACCAGCATCATGGGAAACGGCCGGAGGCGCAGTATCTCCTGCCCGAGCTGTAACGGCCTGGCAGATGGCAACAAGCTGCTGGCACCTGTCGCTTTAGCGATGGGCATCGATGGCAGCCTCTACGTCGGTGACCTTAACTTTGTACGCAGGGTCTACCCATCTATGAACACAACAGGAATACTGGAATTAAGGTAAAACACAAAACACCAGTTTAATTTTGTAAAGGAAAAGAGAGGAAACAGAGAATAATCAGTTAGAAAGCAGATTGGGGTTTGGAGGTTTTCTGATGTTGCAGGAGAAATACTAATACATAACGAGCAAAAGCAGTTCATTTCAGGGCATAGAGGATTGCATCTGCCCTTAAAACAGATAAATACGGTGACTCACTGGGGAATGGCAAGATTGAAGGAGAATTATACACTGCACCGAAGTCAATATCAACTCTCCTGGGTGTTTTTACCCGTGGTTAAATGTTGCTGTTCACACCACAGCCAGCTTTGTGTTGCTCTCTGTAGGTTGCTCTCCACCGACTGTGTGAATTAACATTTGTTTTGTTGTGCTTTTATCTCGTCTTCTCCCTTGAAGGAACAAAGATTTCAGACACAGGTAGGATCCTTTTGATGATAAATTAAAAGTTTCTAGTTTGCATTCCAGCAGCAAGAGCAACAGCCAAAGAAGCAGTTTTCTATGAAAATGTTAAAAAATCAAGTGATTCCTCACAGATTAATAATCATTGTTTCTTTCTGTCACTGCAGCAATAACCCAACCCATAAGTACTTCCTGGCAGTGGATCCAGTATCCGGGGCTCTGTTCATCTCAGACACCAACTCCCGCAGAATTTACAGAGTTCGCTCATTAACGGGAGGCCGCCTGCTTTCAGACAATGCAGAAGTGGTGGCTGGGACCGGAGAGCAGTGCCTGCCCTTCGATGAACGCTGCGGCGATGGAGGCAAGGCCACTGAAGCTACACTCATGAGCCCTAAAGGTGAGTTGTGTCACAGAGCCATCTGTATGTATTACTGATTTATTATTTAGTCAAACATGAGGCCAAACAGTTTCTTTCTCTGATTCTTGCTTCTAAAGTACAGAGATGTGCTGCCTTTCTTTCACAGCAGTTTAAATTCAATCTAAATGTACAGTTGATCGAATAAAATAAAACGCTCAAAGATGTCACCTTGGGCTGTGGGACATCGTGACAGTTTAGTTTTATTTTATTTTAATAAAACTGACTGTTAGTTGCAGCTCTGGGGCAGCACAGTAAAACCAGTAAGGCCAATGACCTTTCTAGTAATTATTACACAAGCATTATTGCACTATCATCATTTGTTGCATTTAAGTTAATTCTTTAGATGTTAGTGTTTAAACTATGAATGAAAATGACTGTTTAAAACTGCCTTTGTGGTTTTCTTTTTCAAAGGTGTTTTTTTTTTTTTTTCGGGCAGAGCCACGATGTGAAGTTCAACTCACAAAAATATGTAAATTGAAGGGAACCTTAAATTTCCCTCCATCAGAGAGCTTTTCCACAATTCACCCATTTTGTGACTCAACTAAAGCAGGACAGAGACAGAAGGAGGTTATAAACCAGGTTAATGGTAAACTTATTAATGGAATTATTTTTGTGGATCATCGGATCTCAGAACATTGTGACACCAAACTGTCAAAGATGTCACACTGTCACATTTCCTGTCAGTTTGCACGAGTGTGTGTGTGTGTGTGTGTGCGGCGCTGCAGATGTTAGTATATATACAGTATGCGTGAGTGTTTGTGAGAGGAGATGGGAAGACAATGAGCCACTGATTCGGCTCTGCTGTCACAGGCGAAGTCGGCCGGCGTGCATCAGCTCACCCAGCTCTCTCTGCCTGTTTCCTCTCTGTCTTTCTATCTCCAGCTACCTCTCTCTCTCTCTCACTTTGTCTCTCTCATTTGCTCTGTGCCCTTCGCTATATCCTCCATCTGTTGTTGTGTACCTCA
>JAPZDZ010000026.1:6708818-6727951 GCA_029783805.1 Acanthurus tennentii | reverse complement strand
TTTTAACTTAACCTTTAGCATATGCTTCATTGCTTAATCAGCTCAACACAGATGGGCCAACTGTCCAGCCGTGTGAGGGGAGTTCACTCCACCACAGTGCAGAAGCATATCACCCCACATGTGAGACAGTTATGCAACTCATTAACTGCCTAACATGTAAGTTTATGACGCCACAAGCATTTCTATTGCACAAGGTCCTCAGAGGTTGGTACATACGAGCTCCTATTAGTTGATATTTAAGTCCCTCTAGCTAGACTGTGTGCTAAGCATTTCTTTTAAGCAGGCGTAACCCACAGATATGCCTTTATAAAAAAAAAAAAACATGCATGGAGCATCAAGGCTGTTATTTTACATGCCATGACAGGCAAACATTTGAAACTTCAAATTCAGTCTAGAGAATTCTTCAAATTATGAAAATAAAACACAATGAATGCTGTTGAGTAGTTGAGGTCTGAGTGTGTTATCAAAGTGCAACATATAGAATAGATGTTGGTGCATGGACATGAACTCTTTGTCAGCTTTCAGCTGTGTTAGGAAAATGTTACACAATTTTACAGTTTTATTATACTTTTGTAGATCAGAGATAACAAAATCGACACTGCCAATAACCATGAATCCAAACAGAATGTGATATAAATTTAATTAAGATGACAAGAATGAACAAAAACATGCATCACTGACCGCTGGAATAGCCTTTATTTGAAATTATTCACATTTCATCACTCTGTCCATACAAAACAACTTAGGAACTTATTTTCAGTAGGCCCTGACCTCTGACACAAGGAGACATGCCCATCCCAAAGAAAGCCGTCCTTACTGGGGGTAAACAAAACCTAACAAAATTCCTCCAATGAAAATCTCTACATGCTGTTATGTAATCATCTTATATACCCCAACTTAAAAAATAGGCTACATAGTATAATTTTCTTATTTACAAAAGATAAAAAAGTGAAATCAAAATTGATTTTTTCAATCCTGCTGCAGCTCTGAAGCGCATGAGCAACCAATCATAATACCAATCATTATGACACCATGAACCATTTAATACCATTACTTTGCTCAACATACTTTTCTAGGGTCAAAAACACCCTAGAGTTTTCTAGCTTTTCCATTCTTTTTTGGTTCCTCACGTAAGCTTTTTTATTTTAAAAATGTGAAAAAAAAGCCTTATATGTAATACATTACAGTCATTAATGACCTTGGAGTTGTTTTTACAAATAACTCTCCACAGGAGGTAATACTGGAGCTCAGATGTCCATCTCAAACTGGTTGTCATCTGTTGAAAAAAAGGACAGAAGGATCAGTTTAAAGATCGAAAAGGAATATATCTGACAATCAGCTGGAAGCTATCGTGTGTTTGCATTCCAAGCACAACCACACCTAAATGGCCTACAGAGAAGATGACAAAGTACAGGATCTTATCAATGCATTAATAAATGGCAGGACAAAAACATATACTTGACAAAGAGAGCATTACTCATAAATCAAAACCCCATGGGATGGATGACAGAGGGGAAAGGGGGAGGTCAATGCTTATCCCCATGGTCTTGAGTTCGACAGGAGGAATGGAGAGTGACATATGAATGATTGGATGTAAAATACCAATAAGAAATAGCTGTCTGGACTTGCCCATACAAGAAAAGCCCCACAAAGCCCTTTATCTTCAACAAGTCAGTTTATTTTATGTAGAAGGCTGTAAGGAATACAGAAAAATCAGTAATACTTCAACATCCTTCTTAAGCAGTTAGCAACAGCAAACTAACAGCTGACACCTTTAGCCTGAAAGACAGAAGAAAACTGTCTTATGCAATATGAAATATGTGGCAATTATTTAGTATCGAGCCATTGGCCTAGTTTTGAAAGCCTGTTGTACCCATAATGCAACAGCTCCTGAAAGACAAAACTAATAAATGGTGATAATGACCGAGCACTCCTTTTCCATTCTTCAACACAGCAAAACTGCTGCACTGCCAAAGTGTAGGCGTAGCACTACAGGAACACATGCTGCACCTATCTGCTGTATTAGCACACACTGAATACTCACAACAATGTAAAATGGCAACTTGGGGTAACAAAAGAGTTGCAAGTTTATAAAGACATCACACTGAGATGGAAAAGCATTTGTGTAGTCCTCTTAGATAAGGCTACAAAATTGTGCACTGTTGGGGATATTTTGACGTTTTAAAAATGTAAGATGAGCTATGTGGGCATGGTTTCTGAATTTGGTTAAACTTGTTCAGTAAATGCTATAGTAAAGACAACTGTACATGTTTACTCATATGAGCTTGGAAAAGTGTGTTTACCTGTAAAGTTACCCCACTCTATAAAACTAGTCATGCTCAGGGAAAAACAAGACCTAAATATAGGCATGTTTACCTGCAATGTCCTTCTCTTCCTCCTCTGCTTCCTCTTTAAGATCCTGCAATTTTCCCATTGGGTGTGTAGCAGGTACTGTTACCCCTGGGATCTGGGGCAGACAGCATGGGGGGGTTCGGGCAAGAGGGGAGTTTCGACAATCCAACAGAAACTTCCTGTCATAAATGATGCGGGTACCTGTGTTCAGGAGAGAGAGAAAAAGAAGAGAAACTAGTGTTTTGTATGCGGTAAACAAACATGAAATATCGTGTCCCATAAGGAAGTTAAGTAAATAATCTAAAGATAAACACAGCAGACTGAATGCTGGAAACATAGCCTAGGTAATACAAGAGCTCCTATGCATCTTAGCAAAGTGCACGTCTGCGGACTTCAGTATCATTATCCTCTACCGGAGGGGATTTGAGTAGGGAAAGAAGGGTTCAGTGTGCACACAGAGGGGAGGGATGAGGGCTGCCACTGCAGTGACTTCTAGGAAATCAGAGTACAAAACATTCTGTCTTTGGAGCATGAGGCCTTCAGATTAAAGCCACATGTTTCATTCTTTGACTGAGTTAAAGCTTTTACCTTGACAGCATTTAAAACATGCTGAGGTTTGTCTCTGCGGACGGACTTTTCTTATGTTTTCTCACAGTGGTGATTTGAACTTATAGCAGCACACAAACACTGCAGCTTGCTACATCTGAAATCAACTTGTCAAATCTTTGTCACAGTTTGGACTTAGGTCCAAGCAAAAATAGTGTCATAAAGACCATCTTGTGATAAGTTCGACCAGGACACGACTGATTCAAAGAGTAGTCTGCTGCTTGTTTGTTGGAGTTTGATCTGTTCTGTGAAGTATCTGAAGTATCTGCTCAACCTCTCTACAAGGAAAAACACGTTATATAACTACAGTTCATCCTGGACAAAGAGAACCAAACTGGGGGGGGGGATCGGGGCGAGGAAAGGGGGCTGGAATGCAAGCTATAGCGCAAGCAGTACAGTGCAAGGCAGCACTTGAATGCAGAGTACTTATGTTGCAAAAACAAATTTTAAAAAAGGCAGTCAGTCCAGCAACTCCTACCATGACCCCCAGAGGAGCGAAATGGGTTGTGCATACAGCAGAGTACAAGTCAAAACTTTGGCCTTGAACTTCCTTTGTTGTGTTACACAGTCTAATCAATTGTTTTTGCACCAATTAAAAAAAAACAAAAAAAAACAACATGTTGCTTATACTCTATATGCATTGGACATATCGTTTCACTTCTTCTTTGGACTTGTACAGAATGTTCCCTACTGTTCCTGAAATGCAAAGCAGAGAGCAGTGGGGATAGGCAGCCTTCAATCCCTCCACCAAGGCAGAGGCCAATCACTTTGCTGTTCCAGCAGCTGGTCACATACTCTCTTTTCTAATTCCGAGTCAGGGGTTAAGGTTGCTCTTGTTGTCTTTAGATGTTGGTGCCTTAATGCAGCATCAAACGGTCGAGTCAGTGCCCAGACCTCGTGACGTGCGATAAGCGTCGAATCAAAATATTTTTGTTCGACACGTGTATGCCAGTATTTATGTACACATGTTGTGCAATTCATTAGTTCTACTTTTGTTAAGCTGTTGACAATGAAAGAACACAAATATCTGTGGTATTGTGACAAATGAATTTGAGTGTAAAAACAAGAATAAGATGTCCTGTTCAGGTTACAAAGTATTTATGATGTAATAGTACTTCGCGATTTCAGTGTTTGGTTCGCTTTTTCGCTTTGGCAAATATCAAACGATGGCAACTTGTTGACAACATGAAAGGAAGGTTCATTCAACTGTCAGTGTGTACAGAAGACATTTGTAAAACATTACTCCATTTTGGTTTAACAAGTCCTTTCTTTGGTGTTAAAGCGAGCTCAGTTACATTTTCAATCCAACACCATCAGCTGTTTCATGCGTGTGTATTGTTTGCAGCTTCTCGCGAGAGCTTCTGCACACAAAATGTTAAGTTAAAGCTACTGATGCTAGCTAACTTTTTCTGCTAAGCATATAACATATACCCGTTTAGAGAAACAAAAAGAGCCCAAATGTAAATCAATATTAATATGCGCGAAAGCGTAGCACTCGAAAACTTTCTGCCACCACAGTTCTTACCTCCTGGCGTGGTCGAGAACAGGGTCCCCCCGGGTGTCTGGCTGTAACAGTCGGGTAGCTGGGACCAGTCCTTCAGGGTGAGCACCCTGGTTGGGATGGGGCAGCTTTTAACTTCACTTTTGCCGGTCGACATGCTGGCTTCTGTGTTGTGGCAGAGTGAGACGATTGTTTTCAAGACTCCTTAAACACGCTATGCAGCGCTCGATCAAAGCCTCGAACAAAGACAAATGACTCTAAAGATGCCTATGTTTAACAACCGATGTATCAAAGGAAAAGTTTCACAACTTTAACTTGCAAATTATAACGAACAAACAAACGCAGAGTTAAAGGGCCGTCCGCGTTCGTCGCTGCAAGTAGCTACCTAATGCTACCATGTGCTGTGTCGGTCGTGTGTGGATGGTAATATGTGGCATACACAGCTGCAGCAGCCACTCGTGATGTTTTTGTGCAACAGCTATGAGATATTGCAAGTGGTGCGAACGTTTTCTTATCAAGCACAGTCCGTGCGGGCGGTGGTAACAAGCCAGTAAAACAGAAGGAAAAAAAATGAAACGTTATCTGATATTTATTATGACGAGAAACACAGAGAGTTTTGTAATAACCAATTGAAAGTGCACTTTGGAGACTTTACACTGTATGAGAAAGTAATAACAAGTTTAAAGGTGATAATATGAAGCTGGAACAAGAGTCTCCAGCAATGTCAATAAAGAGTTTTATTTTATGAAATCCAACACAAAACTGTAAAATGTAAACAAATGTACAGAAAAAATAAACATCTACCGACCAATAAAACCTTAACAACACTGAAATTCAAAATTCATTCTCACAGTCATCTATTTTCCTTTTTGCCACGGTCTCCTGTTTAAACTGCCCGCAAGAGAAAAGATATGCAGGAAAAACCTAGGCTCAGGGCTTGTTTATAAGCGAAAATGCAGCCTGTCGCGGGACTTTGGCATCCTCAGGGCTGCAACCCTATGGTCCTTTCATGTTGATATGCAACATGATATGACAAACATTGATTTTTAGTAATTATAATAAAAAGACTGAACATACAATTACATTTATTTTCCAAGGGGGGGCGACATGTGTAGGCAGAAACTTGCGTCTTTTCTGGGTCACAAAACCAGCGCACCACTATCTTGTTACTCGCTCGACAGTACTGCCTCCTGCAGGCGTTGCAATGTATGAAAAAGTCTCAATTTTCTAATGCAGAACGCATCAGTTGTGGATTAAATTCCGCTACGATAAGGGTTTTGTTGTTATCTTCTTTATTAGGAGCTTTTTTTCTCCTATGATGAGGTGATACATATTTTTAGATTTTTCAATTGTACTTCGACATCGGTCTTTATCATTTATCCATTTAGTTTTTTAAAATTGTTTATTGCAATGTGTTGTGGTGCTTTCTTTGTATTTAATGTATTTCAACTTTACTCTGATGTTATTTTTTCCTCTCATATCTTGGTCGATGTCTCGTTGTCGTATACCTTTGTTTTGTTGATTAAGATTCTTAAAAGAATTCATCTAAAACAAGTATATTTTAGAAAAAAAGTCATTTAAAGCTATGCATTTTTTTCATTCTTTTCTAAGGGGTCAGGTAGTAATAGTTTGTAAAAAAAATGGTGCAAAATAAGGACGTTTTCAGTTCCTTTCCAGTTTCCTTGAAGGAAGTTCTATCTCCGAAACACTTGAGGGCGACATCAACATCTGTCTGTCTGTCTAGATACATAGAAATGTTTATGTGTATGATGATTACAATGACATTTTGAACTGGCGGTATGGAGTATACTGCAGTTAAAATAACCGAGTAACGCTGTAACAGAGGTATAAGTTTAAAAAGTGCAATAACCGAAAATAACTTTTTTTTTTTTTTTTTACTTTTGACTGCGCAGAAATTGCGCAATAATTGTTATTTTTCCCAATTAACAATTTAGATGTAAACAGTCCGATCAACGCTTAGGGTTACATTGATACATTTCCTATTTTTAGTATGTCCCTGCTGATCAGTAGCTTTACCCAAAATACACATTACTTACTAAAATGCAGTGAAGCAGAAGTACATAGCATGAAATAAAAGGAAGTAGGCTATTCAAAGTAATCGCCGCCCAAAATTGTTATAAGTATACGTCAGGTATTTAGCAACAAGAAAAAAGACACACTGACAAATAATGAGAGAATAAGTACACACAGTTCAATGTCAGTAACATCCGAGAACGGAGGCGGTATTTACTTCCTGTAAGATGTGTTTCATGCTGGCGGACGTAAAGGAAAATCCGCTTCGGCTGCTCATTGGTTCAGAAATATGGAATCAGATGACGTGATAGTTCCGGGTTTCTAGGTCCTGAGAGAAAGGTAACTTTCGGTCATTTCTGGATAGCGACACGACTGACCGGGTTTTTTTTTCCCCGCTGAAGGTAAGAACGCCTCAAGCCAGCCGGCAAAGCAGGGTATCACTTGCTACTAGGTCTTTGTAATCTTATTACTGCCTTTATCCGTTTGTAGATTTATGTTAGGGTTAATTTGTGTGGACAGTGTTCAATTGGGTTTAGCTACATCCTCAGTAGCTAACGTTTAATCAACTTGCCGCCGCTTACTCAATGATACGAGCTGTACCAACAACGTGTGGCGGCTTTTGTCATCACTATGTCTGCCATCCCGCTCCTCGCCCACTGTCATATATCCGCCATAGGTTGTTGTATTCGCCTCACGGGTCGTTTAATTGTGAAGATTATCTCTACAAAAATATAACATTGTTTGGGTTTTGTTTAATTTGGGCCCTTAGTGTTATTTAAGGCGTAAACATGAAGCGAATAGAAACTTCCTAGCCCGCATTGAATATGGGCATTGTCTGTCTGTGTTATTGTAAATTATATTTGTCACCTTAGCAATATCGGTTCAAATTGGCTCCCTCACGTTGCCATAGCATTGACAGTTTTTCGTCAATTATCCCTTTACGAGCCTGATACGTCAGGTTGGATTCACCATACCATATCTTCATTGAGACACCGGTGTGCCAGATCTTTTGCATTTGATCCAACCTAGTGTACATATTTGTTTGTTAACGCTTTTCAAATGAAGTCATTTGAATTTTCTGTAGTTTAGTTCTTACAAACAATACAAGTTACGGACGAAGTGAGTGTAGCTTAACATGCTTTTACTCGGTGTTAATTATTATAATATGTTTACCGGTTAACTAGGGTGTGTTTCAGTGAGCTGGAATGCACTATGCTTTTAAAGGCCTATGGTAAAATTTTTGGCAAACAAACGCAGCACCACAATCAGTTTATTTACCGTCTGGAGTACTGCCAGATAATTTGAGATATACAGACAGATATGTGTGACGGAGATATGATTCACTGGAATGTGAGTCACACCGTGTATGAGGAAAGGTCTTCTGGAATAGGGAGTATTTTTTACATCAGTACATTTTGACATTCTGTTTTTCATGATTAGGTAATGTTGCTGAGTGGATGCGTTGTCACGTTCAAACCTATTAGAACAAATTGCTTAATTCTGTAAAATACTGAAGAAGTCACATTTCTCTATGTCTGTTTTGTGATATAAAAGTAAGTCCCACATGACAGCTGTAAGATACAATGAATTAATTATATTTTCATCCTTTCTTTCACTGCTGTAATTAATTACTTTGATACCAAAAATGTTACGTTTACTTTGGCAAGTTCTCACTCCTTTATCTACACTGCCCTATGAGGTCATTAGTGAGCAGGCAGCACTTGCCCTGGAATGGCCTTTCACTGGCCACACAGTGGGGTGAGCTCCAAGAGTATTGTCATTGGTCATCCGCAGCTCGATCCTCTTCAGCACAACTGACAGGGCTTTGATCATTGGACAGTGGCCACTGTGAGAAGAGCCATGTCTTAACCCTGCTTCCCCTACATGACCTCTAGGATAACCTGTTCTTTATTGTTGAAAGACAGTCTGGAGCTTGTACACTACTGGGGAGGGAACTTGCACTGTTGAAACACACCCTCCTAGGAGGTCTCTCGTATAACTGAGCATTAACAGCTAATAGATGATCAGAGGCTGTTTGGCACAGAGCAAGAAGGAGGTGAGTGTCTGATGAGTACTGGCCTGGGTGTAGTTGTTAGACAGCATAGCAGAGTCCTGCTGGCTGTAAGACGAGCTTATAAATGGATTGTTTTCAGTCACTTAGATTATGATGGTGGATACCCTTTAGTGTGTGGTTGCTGACTTCTTTGGACAAATCATAGTTTTGTCTGGGTTCTGTTTTTGTGTGTGAGACAGACAGAGAAAGAGAGACAGAAGTGTGCCATTAGATAACCAACTTCCTCTTCAAGGCAGCTGTTGGCTTGACTGATTAAAAAAGGAAAAATAATCCAGACCTTGTTTTTTGACTTTTAACTTGTGAAATGCTTTGATTAGCGTTAGTTAAATCACATGTGTTATATTGATGTTTTTCTAATAATGTTTTCTGTTTAATTCCAACTTAAGGTGTAACGTTACGGAGATAGTGGACCTGATATTTTCATAATTCATCTGGAAATTCAAAAGATTGTCAGCTGCTGGATTTTTTTCTCTCTGAGGCTTCCCATCTGAAAGAAAACTACTTACACACTTAATACATCTCTTAGACGAGAACAATATTCGGACCTAGTGTGACCACTGCTGCTGCTCAGTTTTTTCCACACACACACTCTTCCAGAGAACAGCATGGGTCTCCAGTCAGACTCTGCCCTCCAGTCTATACTCCTCTTTCCAGTCCATCTCCTGATATGGCTGTATTCTGCCCTGTCCTTTCTGCCCTGGTACTACATAACTGGTGCTGGGCAAAGAAAATCTCTGTCTACACGGATAAAGGCTCGTTCCACTTCAGGCTGCACAGACGGACCATACCGCTATGTGGACCACTTTGATTCCTTGGCCAGGGAGGACTTCCCAGGCAAGGACACCCTTGATAAACTTTTTGATCATGCTGTGCAGCGCTTTGGACAAGCACGTTGTCTCGGCACACGAGAGGTACTGAGTGAAGAGAATGAAATACAGCCCACTGGTAAAGTTTTCAAAAAGGTAAGCGTTCTCATCATTTTATTTTTATTTTGGGGGAGGGATGCTTGTTAGGGACAAAGATGTATGATGTTGCCACTGACTTTTTCTCCTTCTAGCTCATCCTGGGAGAGTATAGATGGCTTACCTACAATGACTTGGACTCTATAGTCAGTCAGTTTGGCAGTGGACTGGCAGCTCTAGGGCAGCAGCCCAAAAGCAATATTGCAATCTTTTGTGAAACCAGAGCAGAATGGATGATCACTGCCCAGGCATGCTTCCGGCGCAATTTCCCATGTGAGTATATAATTGTATATGCAATATTAAAAAAAGTATGAATAATATATTAACTGCTGTTTTTGTGTACTGGATTTATTACAGTGGTGACGTTCTATGCCACACTGGGAGAGGAGGCGATTGCTTTTGGACTGAACGAGACTGGAGTTACACATCTAGTTACCAGTGTAGAACTGCTGGAGACTAAACTGAAAGTGAGTTATTGATCAGAACTACTCCCTTTGATTTTAAAAGAATCCATTATTAAGCTTTGGTCACAGGACATCTCCCATCCATTGTTGCATGGATAAATGAAAACAGTATCTGTAAAGCAAAATATTATATTCTTACATTAATGGTGTTTAAGCTGTTGTAACTTCCTATAATAAAGCAGATAAACTTTACTATTGTATTATTTTCCAACATGTAATACTTGAGACATTTTTAATTGAGATTAATTGTTAGTGTGACAAAGGTTAAAAGAATAAGAGAAATAGGAAATGTTTAGCTCTGTTCACAGACACCTCAGTTCTGGTAGATGATTTGTTGTATTCAGTAGGTCAAGCTCCTACATTATGAAGATTAATGTGTGAGTTAGAAACTAGAAAGCTTTCCCATTTAAATAAGGAAATCATGTGACAGGGTATCCTGTAAGGATAAAAACAGGGTTAAAACAGCTTTGTTCTTATCTTTTTGTCCAGAATGTGCTTCCACAGATCCCAAAACTGAAGCATGTGATCTATGTGGACCAGAAGAAAGTCAGCACAGAAGGCTACCCAGCAGGACTGTCCATCCACAGCATGCAGGCTGTACAAGAGCTAGGCACCCTGCCTGAGAATAGTGTGTATTTCTCTTACTCACCTTGGTTGTGCTTTTTTTCATATTCAGGGGTGAAAGACCTCACACAAATGCCATTTTCGGTTCTGTTCAGTGTCAGCAGAATCAGGTCCAGACAGTGTCTGGCATTGCATTTTCACACATGAGGCACACAACCAGAGATTGTTCATATCAGACATGTTTTCACAAAAGGAAATACTCAGTGGGGTTCAGGTGAGAAGTGGTACATGATGAGAGCGTGCAGGGTGTATGATGTGTTTTACTTACAGCGTAGCTACTGTGGTAGATGAGGCCACCACCTTTTCCGAGATCAGTGCTACATGTATCTAGATGTATAAACAGGAAAAAGGAGAGAAATAAACAGAAGAGGAGGAGAAAAATACAGAGCAGATGCACTCTGCACACTTAGATCCCACCAGAGGATGAAAGCTGAAACATTCTGGCTCTGTCTAGCAAATGAAACATTTTGAGTCTGTTTCGAGCTACAGCCTAAGAGCACCAACAACACCACTAGCTGTGACTTCTCCTGACAATGAGCTGCTATATTCACACATGGGCTCGATTTCAAGTTAAACAGCCGTATGACCAGGAAGCTGGCAGGCTAAAGTCAGGGCCCGATGAATCAGTTATTTGCATTCACACATACAACTTGGCCACACAATTTGGATGAAGCAGTACATGTTTGAGAGGGGGTTGACAGTAGAAAACAATAACTGTTTGTCTTGCAGTGGAAAGGGCAATTGTTAAGCCTGAGCCCTCTGATTTGGCTGTGGTGATGTACACCAGTGGCTCTACAGGCAGACCCAAAGGAGTCATGATCGTCCACAGTAACCTAATTGCAGGAATGACTGGCCAGTGCGAACGCATCCCTGGACTTGGGTGAGTATTAATCATCATATATGTTTTAGTATGATGTACACAGAAGAAATTTTCTTTTCATTCTCACCCTAAATTCATAGCTCTTACTGAACCACATGTCTCTTTAGCAACATTCTCTTGCCAAGTACCTATCAGGATTTTCCACATAAATTTGGGCTGGGAGCCGGTGACAGGCTTCCAGGAAAATAAACACCATTCATCAGCTATCTAGAAGTGTAGGGAGATGGTGCTGCTATCTGTTACAAACTGTGAACCTAGGAACCAAACTAGAAGATGCTCCGTGGGGAAAGATGAACTGAAAAATCCAGTAACTGATGGTCCTAACTTTCATTCTGTCTCCCTGTTTTCTGACAGGCCTGATGATACTTACATAGCCTATCTGCCCCTGGCTCATGTGCTAGAAATGACAGCTGAAATCTCTTGTGTCACTTATGGTTGTTGTATTGGCTACTCGTCCCCTCAGACACTGTCAGACCAGGTAATACCCAGCACCCAGAGCAGGGTTTCTTATGTCTTTAAAAAAAAAAAACAAAAAACTTTTCTACATCATTGCCTTTCAGTTAATTATTGTTGCTGTAATGTAATCATTTGCTTTGGTTGATTTTTCTTTGTTCCCTTTAGTCCACTAAGATAAAGAAAGGAAGCAAAGGAGACTGCTCTGTGCTCAGGCCCACCCTGATGGCAGCTGTTCCAGTAGGAATCCAATTTTTTTTCTTTCTTTTGTCGTCACTCACTCCTCTGCTTTCCCTCTCTCTGGTTTTCCTTCTCTCTCTGTTTGTGTAGTACAACACAGCTGTTTTTAACTACCTGTTTTTTTAAATGTGTAAATTAAACCTACATGTTATTTTTTCCCCTTAAAGGAAATTATGGATCGTATACACAGGAATGTGATGAGCAAAGTGCAGGAAATGAGTTTCATTCAGAAAAAGCTGTTTACTCTGGGCTACAACTATAAACTTGGCCAGATCAAGAGAGGCTATGACGCACCACTCTGTAATGCGTAAGAAACCACCATGTCTCCTTAAGTGACCTTAGACACGCAATTGGGTTGTTCCACTTGAAATCAAACCCACAGCATTTTTTCTTTGCAGCCTTTTGTTCAGAAAAGTGAAGAAACTGCTGGGAGGTCGGGTGAGGATGATGCTGTCTGGAGGCGCTCCCCTTTCAGCAGCCACCCAGAGATTTATGAATGTATGCTTCTGTTGTCCAGTGGGCCAGGGCTATGGCCTCACTGAAACCTGTGGAGCAGGCACCATCACAGAAGGTAAGAAGAGAGAAATGTAACGTATGGAGGGGGGTACAAAGAGAAAATATAATGTTGTTAGTGAGACATGGTGTCCTCTCATACAGTTGCAGACATCAGCACAGGCCGTGTTGGAGCTCCTCTTGTGTGCTGCGAGATAAGATTAAGGGACTGGGCTGAAGGTATGATTGAGAGACCTGTTTGGACATGCTGTACTCACGATGCAGAATTACAAACATTTTTTCTAATTACAGAGTAAGTACATGTTGTTACAATACTCCATTTGCCTATTTCCGCAGGTGGCTACACCAGCAAAGACAAGCCTAACCCAAGAGGGGAAATCCTGATTGGTGGTCCGAATGTAACCATGGGTTACTACAGGAATGAAAGCAACAGTCAAGACTTTTTTGTTGATGATAATGGTCAGAGGTGGTTTTGCACTGGAGATGTAGGAGAGATTTATCCGGATGGCTGCTTACAAATAGTGGGTGTGTATCTTTGTTCTTAAACTAATTACATACAGCTGTCTTGTGATAGTGTTTAAAAAGGCACACTATTCATCCTTAATTTCATAGTACTGATCTGCAGTCACTGTGGCGGTAACTTCTGACATGCAAAGTGTTGAATACAGAGAGCACTGTTGTAAACAGACATTTCTCTCTTACAATTTAGACCGCAAGAAAGACTTGGTGAAACTGCAAGCTGGGGAGTATGTGTCCCTTGGTAAAGTCGAGTCTGCTCTGAAGAACTGCTCTCTCATAGACAACATCTGTGCATATGCAAACAGGTGAGTAGGTCATCTTAAATACATATAGGAAAGTTTAAGTTAAAAGAAACATGATTTGAAGTCTACCAAAATTCTTCCATGTCTGTAGTTTGCGTAGTAAAAATACATGTGGTGTTCTGTGCAAAGAATGTAAAGTTTCCTGCTTCTAATGGGTGTTGTTTACTTGTGATGTGCTAGCTTTAAGCTGACAGAGTTTGCTTCGAACTTAATTTTCATTCAGTTCCACACAGAACTTTTTCATGTCAATAGTAGTCTCTGCATGTGCCTCTTGACATCCAGCTGATCTTATAGCACTGTACAAATCCACTTTATAAATAAAGGGGCAAAAAATATTGAGATAAAACAGTAGTTGCATAAAATGCTGTTTTCTTAAATTAAATGATTTGCCTGTAAATTTAAAAGTCATGATCCCTCCCTACCTGAGACATCTCTGTATACAGTATGGTTGATTAATGTCTAGCAGTATTGAATATTATTCAAAGAAAAATTGTATTAATTCTTTTAAGAAATCTTACTTCTGTGCAAAAAATGTCAGTCATTTGAATCAGTTTTATAAAAAATGTATCACTTGTGGGCTAATAGCCATAGAGTTCATAGTAACACTGGGAATACAAGCTGGGGTAACTTCAGTTCAGTAGTGGCTTGCAAGGATGACCAACATACTACACATCTGGTAAAATATAAATGCTTTAAGAGGCCAAAAAAGGAGGACTTTGTTACATTCCTTAGTAACTTTCTTACATGCTTCGTAAGGGAACATATTCACTTAACAGTTTTAGTGAGATCCAGCGCATTCACACATTCCTGCAGTGCTTTTTTTAGTGCGTAACTCAGGATCAAGCTGGGGTGTGAATTTTTTTAGATAACTTACTTGTTTAAACTATGTTAAGGACAAAAGTTATGAATAATTAATTGACAGCAGCCATGAACAGTCTGCTTGTTGTCACAGAGTCATTGGTAGCATGGTGTGTCCTTTCCCAAAAATCTCCAATTTAATATACCATCTATGTTAACAATTGTCTTAGCTTGACTCTTAAGTGACGTCCTTACATCACATCAGTCATCTTACTCTTTAGCTGATATTTGGACTCCTTCTAATGCTTTTGCCTCAGCTGTAACTTTTATTCTTCACCTCTGAAAAAATAAAAAATCTTTAGCCCATATTAGTCCAACATGACAAATTTACTGAAACTACTTTCACTGCATTACATTTCAACTGAATGTATAAACTTAAACTAAATCTACAACCCCTTTGAGCATGTCCACTGGATCTTAAACTCCCAACCTTACAGAGTGCTCTCACTGAAATGAAAACTTCAGCTTCTTTTAACAGTTCCCTTTTAAATACTATTTCTCTAGCACTTCCTTTTGTAATTTGAATCCCAGATTAACTATGACTTCAATGGAATACTCAAATAATTTGTTTTGATGTTTCAATTTTTTTCAGCAGTTAGCACATATGCTAATTAACTTTTTCTGAGCCATTTACTGACATTATTTTCCTTTTTGTATGCAGTGAACAGAACTACGTGATCAGCTTTGTGGTTCCCAACCAGAAAAAGTTGACAGAACTGGCCAAACAGAGAGGCATTGTTGGAACATGGGAGGAGATCTGCACCAACCCTGACATGGAAAGAGACGTTCTGAAGGAGATCAAGGAAGTCGCTCAAAACAGTAAGCATTGACTGTGGCTGTTCTAGTTATCTTTACTTTTATGCAAGCTCCTTACTAATGTTCTTTTCTTAATGTTCTTTTGTTTTCTTAATGTTTTTTTAATGTTCTTTCTTAATGTTCTGTTACTAATGCCTGTTTTTTATGTAATATACAAATATTTTGGTAAAAGCACAAATAATTAATTGTGCTAAACCATCTGTCTTGTCCTTTTCACTCTTCAACCACAGTTAAACTCCAGCGATTTGAGATTCCAGTGAAGGTGCATCTGAGTTCAGAGCCGTGGACCCCCGAGACAGGTCTTGTCACAGATGCGTTCAAGCTAAAGAGGAAAGAGCTGAAGAACCACTATCTTCACCACATAGAGCGAATGTATGGGGGGAAATAAGTTTGTCAGTTTCCACTATCACCATAACCACTGTCCTGATCTGTAAATAATCTTTCAGGTACCCAATTGGATTTTTATGCTGTTTGTGAACCACAGGTGTCCAAATGAAAAATGTCTTGAACAAAGAAGCTAAAGCTGTAGATAGTTGTAGCTAGCGGATAGCTGTCGGTCCACATGTGCTGCTTTTTGTTTTTGTGTGTAGAAGTTTTGATTGTCAAAGAGATGCATTCCACTGGCAACTCTTATTCTAGGGTCCAAGACCATTACAGCACGCAACTGCCATCTACATCAATCTGTTGGCACTTGGTTTGTAGCTGAATTAGAAAGTTACACTGTCCTCCATGTGTTGCTAATGCTTTGGTGTTACATGTTACATTGATAATATTAACGGTAATCATCATGGAGCCTTGCGATGCTCTTTTGTAAAATTTGAGTACTAATGTTACTGTGCCTTCAGTCTGCAGTACTTGTGTATTTAAGCAGAATAAGTGGCATCTCGATAAGAACAGTTAGCTCTAGCTTTTGTTTCAAAAATGGCTAAACTGCCATATGAAGTTTACATAAGGCTTTGGGAAAAATATCCCTACCCACAGATTCACTGATAGTAACCATAGAGAGAAAATGGTCATGTCTGCTTGTCAGCTAGTTTTTTTTTGACCAATGTTGTTCAATTCATGCCTTTGTTATTGTATTGGTTTATTTAGAAAGTAAGACCAAAATGCGTAAACATAAATGACTCAGGAAGATAATGAAATGTTTTAATATATTAAACTGTCAAGTAGGTGGTTACTTGTATACAAAGTACTTCTGTCAAAATTCTTGTGGGCAATGTATTTATTAAAGAGGGAGCATGCTTAGCTACAAGCCAACTACTACAATGCTTGCTAGTCGAACTGGCATACTGTAGAACTGTGTATATTTTACCTCAGTTAACAGGTTGATGTACAATTTGGTAAAATGAGGTTATCTGGAGTTCAGTTCATTTTAACATCATAGGAGTATTTTTTATGTATTTTTGAAGGTGTTGTCATGTTGATGGATTTACATGATTAAAACGTTTAGAATGCAGACATTGACAGTCACTTTACAGTTGGTTGTTTGGTGATCCTATTTGTATTTATTACTCAGTCATTATGAGCACATGCCTTGTTGGATATTTTGAAAATAAACATGTTTTCATATTCAATGTTGTTTATTGATTTTTCTTTGATTTTATTACAAAAAGAAAATTAAAAAAAAGCATCTTGATCTTCAAGATTATTACTACAAAGTGTCAACACATTAGAGAGGGGAAAGCGGAAATGAGAAGAGCCTCAGCTGTTCCAGTCTTGAAATCTGAAACAGTCACTAGCAATCTTCCAAACAGGCTGGTCATTGTTGGGTGTAGCCTGAGCTGTCAGAAGAAAGTTCTGGTTAAAGAAACGCTGTTTGTTCCCTTCAAACTTGACTATTCCACCAGTCACCACGAGCAGTGTAGTCTGGCCTTGGGTTGCTTGTTCTGTGAATGAAGAAAGGGTATATTGATGCTGAATTAGTTCAACTTCACTAGAGGAACATTGAGTTCAAAATTACAGACCCTGCCTAGATATTTTAACTTAATAATATTCACCTGAATAAAACTTAATATGCTTGACATGTAATGCTCTGCTTCAAATTTACACAGTTCTCTACTTCAAAACACTTAAGAGTATCACCACTAGCACTTGGATGCTTTTCAAGATTGCTCCACTGACCATGAACTGGCTGACAATCCAGTGTCTGAACTTGGAACTCGCTGGAGGGCAGGGACTCAAAAAACTCGCCCAGTGCATCCTGTCCTGACACTGCATTCCCATTCCACACCAAGGTCGCCTTGTCCAGGTAAAGCCGGGTCAAGTTCTATGACATAGGAGCCAATTGATTATGGTATTGTCACAAAACAATGACATCAGCAATGACATTGTTGTCTTTCTTTCCTGCGACATACATATCTGCTTCCTTCAACCAGTCCTTTGGAAGTGAAGAGGCTTCTTGGATGAGAAGTGAAACATCTTCCCAAAAACTCACATAGTCCGGTTGCCTTGCTTTTGACTTTTCAAGAATTACATCAACCAAAATCAGAATACCGTGTGCTCTACAGATCAACCAATACTAAACCTTTAAGCCCAAAAGGCCCAAAGTAAAGTGGTCATTGCTCTTTGTGAGCAAACTATGTAATGGCAACAAACATATCTTACAGTATTTTAACTGCAATTTCTTGATGTTAATTGATATATATGGTAATGCCATTTGAACCTAGAAACTGACTATAATGTTGGACATACTAGTGTATCGGTTCAGCTCTGTCGAACAAGTTGGAAGACAACTTGGGAGAAAAAAGTCAGTATTTATATTTTCTCTTTCTTTTGTTTGAGACAAAAGAACAAGTTAAATAATCACCAGAATTACTTCACATGCCTTTCAGGGCATACTTCAAAGCAAACTTGTAAAAGTCAGGTTTTCTTAGTGTTAGGTGGCTCAACAAAACCTAAAGCCAAAGTCGAAGATAACTGTTACCACAACGGTGGTTATCAATTCGCTAGTTAACGCAGGCCCTCCTCCTCTGCCTCATGAATGGGGGCGTTTGATGCTTCATGTGACTCTAATACAACACAAAATAAACCCATCTCGTGGTTCCTACATCAGCCTGAAGAGTCTAAAATAAATATTAAAGCAAAGAGCGACACTTTTTATGAAAATAATGCAAGAGATAAATGATGGTAGAAAATTACTTTTTTTTTTTTCACTCAGTAGCTTAATCTGTTTATTATAAAATTATTTGCAATGTGACAGCTGCGCATAATCGAGCAACTATTTTTTGTGTTCATGGGAGCAGATGTAAATATTATATTCAGAAACTACATTTAGGTCTCATACCGTCTCACGGAGAAGGATACATAAAATTATTTTTTGTCAAATCAGAGTAAGTTTTTTTATTGATTGATATTATTTCTGATAAATACTAATAGTAGTATACTCGTTTTTTTAAGGTTTTCTATTAGTTGTAATGTACCAGCATTGGAAAACGAACTTCAGCAAAGTAGGATCAAGTGCAACGTCCAACTTCAACGTCGTAAAGTTACAGTACCGTTTGAAGGAATTATCTGTAATAAAATGTCACACTTTTAGTACCTACATAATTTGTGTCACACTTACAAATTATTCTTTTAAAGACAGTGAAGCAAATGGCGAAGGGACGCAACGAAAACATTTCTTGGCATGGTAAGAGCAACAATTTCAAAAAAAATAAAGTATACTTAGATTTTTCTACATCACTACCTCAATAACATAAACGAGGATTTTAGTGCAGGGATCCGTAATAGTGTGCTCCAACAATTTAAAATAATGGAGTAACATCACTGGTGTTATTTTAATTCAGAAAACAAAACACAGATACTCACCCTTCTTTTCTTGTCCATGCAGTCGTAATAAATATTGACAAATTCTTCCGAATATCTGCATGACTGATCGACATGGGTCCTGAAATCCTAGAGAGATATTTACTTAATTAATGTTAATTACGGTTAAC
>JAPZDZ010000026.1:6685279-6706462 GCA_029783805.1 Acanthurus tennentii | reverse complement strand
TCATTTCCCCATAAAGTGTATGTGTCTTGTACACTAACTGCAAAATGTTATACAGTTACAGTTAAACTTTAGCATATAATTCAAACACAAAATTATCTTACTGTTAGTAAGCAGAAAGTCACAAAACACTAGTCATCTAAATTGTGAATTTATTTCTTGGATAAGGTTAGGGGTTAAGTCACTAATTTTACATTAAATAGTATATATGAACTGTTTTTTTCTAAAACCAACAAAACGGGTTCTGAAATTGAGAGTTTCACGTAAATGAGAAGTCACTTAACTTCAAAGTAGGGCACCTTGCCAATAATGGTTTTCTCTTTTCATAGATTGCCCTGATGTTGCTGGAAAATGGGGCAGACCCCAATGCCACCGACAAATTGGAGTCCACTCCCCTTCACAGAGCGTCTGCCAAGGGCAACTACCGCCTCATCCAGCTGCTTCTCAAGCAGAGTGCCTCAACCAACATCCAGGACTCACAGGGCAACACACCTCTGTATGTGTGCAGAAGTAGTTGTTGAATACGACATTGTGGCCGCTGGTCCAGACAATGGCAACGGAAAACTTTGGCTAAAATTAGCACAAACCAATTTTTCTTACTTCCCTATTAGATTTTTTTTTTCACTTCCACCAAATATAAGTTAAATTGAACACATTGTTCTTACTTCCCTATAGATTTTTTTTTTCACTTCCACCAAATGTAAGGGAGGTTAATGGAACTTTGTATGTGCTGAGTTTGTATTTTATTGATTTTAAAAAACAAAAAAACATCTTTGTATTTTGTATTTTAATCCTTGTATTTGTATTATTTTTTAACAGCCACCTGGCGTGTGATGAGGAGCGTGTGGAAGCGGCCAAATTGCTGGTAGAACACGGGGCCAGCATCTACATTGAAAACAAGGAGGAGAAGACCCCCCTCCAGTTAGCCAAAGGTGGTCTGGGCAACTTACTCCGTCGAATTGTGGAAGGATGATGCGTATAATGTGTTCTTACTTGAATACCCCACCGTCAACAACTTACTTAATAAGAATTCTCATCCCAGTCAACTCTCCCTGAATGGCTTGCTGTGACATTCAGATGTGCAACAGCTGGAAGATGAGACTGTGGCAGGGAGAAAAGACAGGCTGCACTGCATCCTGCTCTTCAGATGGGGCAGTGACACTGCTCAGACCTTAGATCTAGTCTGATCAAATCCACAGCTGCACTAAGTCTGTCCAGCACTGTGGCCTGTTTTCTATGAAGTTTGAATTACTGATAAAATAAAAAGAAAAACTCGCTCAGCTGGTTAGTATGTATTTATTTGTTTTACACGCAAGCAATAGATCCAGTTACCGTTGTTAGCTGGATCTATTGTCTGTCTTATCTTTTGACTTGATGCCATCTTTTCTGATTGAAGCAGCAATCCAGAAAGTTTACAATGTTTACTCCATATTTGTGGTTTTATAGATAGCTTGACCAATTTGCTCTCTCCCATGTTCCACGGGACATGCAACCTTGATGAAATGCGAAAAAAGGACAATCATATTTCAAACCACTTTATATGGAACATTGTCATTTTTTCAATCTGCTTACATGTGAATATCCATATCATCCTGTCAACCACACACTGATCTCTCCTTCTGTACATTACTTTTGATAGCATCTATATTTCTCAAAGACCTCTTAAAGACCAGACCACATTATTCCCTTTAGTGCGTTAAGCAACTCATTTGTAAGATGGATTGTGAGATTTGATTTCTTTTAAACCGTACAAAAAAAAACCTGTACACAGGCAGTTGGAGAGGCAGAGCTAGAAAGAACAAACAGTAGAGCAGTATATGAAGCGAGACAAGTTGACCATAACATATGATTTAGAATTAAAGGTTTGATTGTTTTTTGTTTGATTTTCAAGTGGGATTGTGTGGGCTATGTATGGATAGACAGTGTATTACTCAAAGTTGATGGCAGTTAACATACAGCAGGAGTACTGGTGTGAAGCAGTTAACTAATGTATATCATGCTGCATTTACAGCATTTACATTTCAGCCATGTAAAAAAAGGACTATCTTATAAATCTATGCAATTCCTGTGATATTTTTATATCTTGACTGTTTTAATTTGATGTCAGACAGTTCTGTCCAACAGGACACTGAAGGTGTTACATCCCTATCTCCAAAGCCAAGAGACAAGATCTTTTCTTTGGTGTTGTTATTGCCTGACATTGAATCAGAATTAATCTTTTAAAACACTGAGGTTGCATGATGATAGACTAGTATCTGTATCCATACAGTTCTTGGTCTGTTGCTTGGTTTAGAACACACAAGTATGTGGTGTTTATTTTAAATTTACATGAGTCTTGCTGAACTCCAAAAGCACAAGACAATGCGTTTTGACTTAATCATCCTCTAATCACCACACGCCGTCTTACTGTTCCTCCTGCATGATGTGTCTGTTTCGCAAAGGTCAAGTCAGGGCATTGACCACTGACAACAAATGTGACCATGATGTGTTTTACAAGACAGACAAATACCTGTACAGCAACAAACTGCGGTAATGTTTAAAAAACAAAAACAATACCCGAGTCATTCTTGAAAACTGTTAAACAAAAAAAAAATTCGCTGGGTAAGTTAGTTTCTTCTCACTATGAATGGGAATTCTTCACAACTTTCCTTGCGTCACAGCAGTGGTCATCTGGGATGCGCAGAAGAGATGCGCATTTATTCGATCTCCTTGTTTTCGCTTCCTGAAAGCGAGGTCAATATATAGTTCTGTTAAATCATTGGATTTTGCTGTAGGCGGTGTCACATCAAAGACTGTCTCAAATCAGAGACCGGAGAGCTGGCTTTCAGGTACTAAATTGTAATTATTTAGGTTTTGTGATCATGGTTAATCGAATGATTTGTTGACCTAACTAACGTTAGCTGAATGTCAAGCTAACGTAAACTAGCGCGCTAATGTTTGTAGCTAACGTTAGCGTTAAATTACATATTCGCAGTCCCGTTTACCAGTGTTTACCTAGCCCAACAGCACAAGAGCACTAGCGTTAGTCCAAGTCCATACTGACTGTTTCTCAGTCTTGCTTATTGGCGTGTCTTTAACTCATTATGATGAGTCTGTGTCTGCAAGCGATCTTATCTAGTTAGCGAAGAATCAGCTGTCAGATGCATTTTGCGCTGTTTAGCGTTTACAGTGCTGAAAACTATGGAGCTGTGATGTCGCTATTGTTTGACGCAAACCTGCGCGATCTTTCTGGATTTTGCTGGGCCAGCCGTTTCATCCTAAACAACAATATAAATGATTTTACAATACCTTAATATCTAAGCTGAGTTTCTATCACGTGGTTTATCACCTTTGTCGCCATTTTAACGTTACTTTCGAGTTTGAACCAAGGAGTTTTGATAGTTTTTATTAATGTCTGATAGTTTGCCCTTTGTGGCTGTACTTAAAACTCTGAATTTTACCTGAACATTGCCGTCGATCTAGTCTGTGTCTCTTGAGGGAGTGCCGATAGTAATGTAGATCAAAGATCACAAGCTGCTCCCATCAATAAAGTAAATATTCGACGAAAAGACAGCAGTCAAGGTTTATCAGTGCTGATATGCCGTACCTTTGCTGGGCTTATAGCATATGGTATTTACAATATGTAGGCGAGAACGCTACAGTTGCTCTCACAAAAAAGATGCAAAAAAAACAAACAAATTAAATCATGTGAGAAAAAATAATTAAGTTCCACCCTCTGAGAAAATGTGTGTAAACTGGGGTGTGGTATGCATGTCTTGATGTGTTGCAACATAATTTCACTTGCTACAAATATGTAGCATGCACCTTACTAAAATGATGTGCCAGTAATACATACAGCTGTTCTTTTTAGATGCATGTCCATCAAATTAAATTAGACCTGTTTTAATGAGTGTTAACTTAAATGTCCTATGCCTTCCTTAAGGAGGCATCGTTATTGTAGTCCTTATACATGGTATGTGTTGTTGGTCTGCGAAGGAATACACCCTTCACAGTGCCAGTGTATTGCAGTGTGCTGAGCCTGATGAAAAGCCTGCCTCTCTGGTGCCCATCCCTCACATGGAGAATCCAATGCCTGCATGTGATCACAGTCTGGCTGCTTCTCTTAAAGGCACAGTGACCTAATAAGAGAATGGATGTGCTACTGAGCTTTCTGATTCTGTTTTTTACTGACTGTTTTTGAACCCTGTGAAATACATTGTTCTCACTTTATAGGCCATTAGCTACGTAACTTATATATTTCCAAAGTTATTTTCCCTGTTTGCAGGCAAGGATTTCTCCGTCTACTTAACAATTTTTTAGACATTTGTTTAACTTCAGAAAGTACATACACCTAATACACAAAGTATTTTTTTTTTCTTTTTTGTCTGCAGATATTCTGCCCATCAAGTTAGTCTGTTCAGCAGTTTCCCGGCTGGCTCTATCATGAGTGATCTCAGACAAGACAGCAACTTGGAGACAGATGATGCTGAGGATTTTTCTCACATAAACAGTCGCCTGGATTCATTCCATGGCTCCAGCCTGGCCCAGCAGGTATCAGCAGGAAGCTTGGCCCGGGCAGGCTTCTACTTCACTGGTCATGCTGATCGTGTCTGCTGTTTCAGCTGCCAGAAGACTGTGGAAAACTGGCACAGAGGGGACAAACCTGTTGAGAGGCATAAAGAGGTAATCATAATAGCAGTGGAGGATAATTGTGTTAACTTTTTTGTTTTCGTTCTTTTCTAAGTAGATAAATCATGCTTTCCTTTTTACAGGTTTCCCCATCTTGCACATTTCTTAGATGCACCCACAGCCCCAGTTTTCACCCAATTTCTGATACCACGCTGACCAATGGCTCTGTCTATAATGAAGAGGCAGAGGACCTTGAATATCGTCTGAGAACAGGAGAGGTAGTTGATGAGTCCATCTATCCAAGGGCTCCTCATATGAAGAGTGAGGAGGCCCGGCTGCGGACTTTCACTTCTTGGCCCTCCACTGCTCCTGTGAGACCGCAGGATCTGGCTCAAGCAGGCCTCTACTACTTAGGGGAGAGCGATAATGTTCAGTGCTTCTGCTGTGGTGGTATGCTGGGCGGCTGGGAAGCAGGGGACACCGCTTGGACAGAACACGCCAAACATTTTCCCAATTGCTTCTTCATTCTTGGGCATGATGTGGGCAACATCGTATTCCAGGGGAATATAGAGGAAGAGGAGCATGGCAGCAGACAACACACAAGCACTCGTGTCCCTATGGCGAGTTTTGAGGACAGGCTCGGTAGCTTTGCAGGTGTCCAGCACCCTATAGACCAAGAGAGGCTTGCCATAGCTGGCTTCTACAGCACAGGTAGTGCACTCATGCCTGACTAAGAGTGGCTTAGTCTTGGGAATAAAGAAACATTGAGCAACATGAGTGATTCAATATTTTCTCAGACATTTGATATGTAGCTATAGTTTAAATTAAGTGTATCCTTGCAGGGACAGGAGACAACGTGTTGTGTTTCCGCTGTGGTGGAGGTTTGAAAGGCTGGCAGCCTGAGGAGGACCCTTGGGAGGAGCATGCTAAATACTACCCTGGGTAAGAACAACCATTGAATTTCCTCTTCTGAACTCACAGACACACACAAACATTAATTTGTCTTTTGCTAGAAAAAATTACTTTTGTTTTAAAAGAAATACACCTCTTTTTTTAAATCAGGTGCAGCTTCCTGTTGGCAGAAAAAGGACAAGAGTTTGTCAACAGGATCCAGCTACAAGATCCACGACGAAACAGAGCTGTAAGTTTAGTGCTTTTACATGCACTAAAGTCAAAGGGTCATTGTTGGCTCTGCCAAGTCATCTGACTCAATAAACCTTTTGTGAAAAAGAAACTAGATAACCTTAATCAGGACTACAACTTAAAGAAACCTGGTGAACTCTTGGTTTCCTGGTCAATGATATACCTAACCTGGTTTCAAACCATTTGTGACTCAGAGCAGCAAGGTGTTGCTGTGGCAGCAGTATGTTGGACTAAAACAAAACATCATTACACACAGCAGTTTAACTTTGTATTCAAAATGCTTTAATTCAAATACCGCTATATTGAAGTAAATTTAAAAAAAAAAAACAATTCTACTGCTGAACTCCTTATAAAAACTTTGTTACACAGTAAGAAAAAGCTTTCAGCATATCAATGTAATATAGGTAATATACCAGTCTGATTTCTCTCTGTGAGCTGGTTCCTCACGTGCATGTCAGCATTTCCTCTTTGTGTTTCTCTCTCCCCACCTCAGCTCAGTGGACAATCACCTTTATTAGAGCACTGGAACTGATTTTTTGTCCTCTGTCTCTTACAAAGAAATCACTTAAAATAGGATTCTTTTTTCAGTCATTATGGACAGTACAACAACAAATAACACAACATACACACAGGCATGTAAATACTTGAAAAAAATTTTAACCTTTCCTTCAACTGCAGTTATGCATACATGGAATATCAGTTTTTATTGTACTAAATGAAAAAGAATGCATGTTTACAAAGTTTAAGTGATAATACTTCTCACTTTATCTTTTGTTCTCTGGAAAAGGCCATTGTTCATAAGTTAAGAATCGCCTGCCACAAAAGCGTCCCATGGCTGAGAGGACTACTCTGTTTTTGAGTGGTGCTTTTAGGTTGTAGAAAGTCCACTTCACAAATAAAAGCTGTTTTGCATGAAGGGTTTTCAAAAAAAAGGTAATGTTTAATGCTTGCGGGACAAAAGCTGAACAATCCGACTGGCAATCAAAAGGGCAAAAAGAGACAAAGGCTACATCCACACTTCTGCATTTTCTTCTAAAAACTGTGTTTTAAGACTGAAATGATTCCAATCCAAATGAGCATATCAGCACCATTTCAGAAATTCTCTCCATCTGTATTAACATGCTTAAATACGCATATCATATGACCATTCGTGCACAGACAGTATGCATGTATGGATGAAAGGAGGCGCAGAGAGCTCAGTGTTTTCTTTCAAAAATGACCAAGAAGGATGATCAGCAATAGAGGAAAGTAAAACCAGAAATATATAAACTTGTACGACAACAATACAGGTGTTTAGCAACACCTGTATTTTGTCATCCATTTTGAATTAACTGCCCATAGTCAAAGCTTGTAGATGCAGAGATGCTGCCTTTTTTTTTCCTTCAGGAAGAGGGTTACGTGATTATGGGTGTCACATAGCAGGGAAAGAGACGTCATGACTGATAAGATCAAACTGATGGGATCAGCAGTGTTTCCAAACATCTCCATTCTAAGAGTCCTAAAATAGTTGATTAGTGTTGAGGACAGCATAAACTTAGCAAAATATATGTTTTTTTAAAACTTAGACAGAGTAGTGTGGATGTTACCTACAATACTTTTGAGAAAAAATTAAATTTAAGAATAAGAAATGAACCGTGGTCTCTAAAAAGAAACAGAAAGCTTATAATCATCTTCTGTGCAGATTTAAATGGGAACAGGTTCATGTTCTAACGCAAAATGCATAATGATGCCTATGAAAAGCTCGTGTTTACAGGCGTGTTGATGTAAGGAAGCTATTTTTAGTTCTTCAAAGCACAGAAATAAAAGATCAGTGCCTTAATCGAAACAAGATCACAGAATGATTGCTGAAAATACGAAAGACTGACAAATCACAGTTTATAAGCCTTTTCGATCCGACTAAACTGCAGAAAACCAGTTTCCCTAAATATTTAAAGCCCACTTGCACGGTAGTGGTTTAGTGGTGAGCTCGGGTCACATACGCTGTACTGGAAAAATGAAATCAAAATTGAAGGGTATTTGGGGAGAAAGGTGGTTGCAATGTCTCTATTGACGTTCAGTGCTGGTGGGATGTTGGCTAAATAAAAGTTTTAATGGTAATTAATGTCCATAACACATGTGGTGTTTGAATTACACTGTTTTTATCAGTTGAAATATACGTAATTGAAGGAAAATTGGAGAGGGATTCCAATCTTTTTAACAGTTGTGTACTTCACTTTATTACGTGAAAAAAATCAGTGTTAAAATATGTTACAGAATTGACATTGAGGGCTTTGTTTCACTTCAATAACTATGACCATGTTTGTTTCCAGACTTCAAGTCATCAAAATGGATTTTCAGGAGACAGAAATGGTAAAAATGTTTTTTTTAAACTATTTTGTATTTAAAGAAAATGGAAAGATTTATAAGAACAGTTAACAATTTGAAATTACGCAGTAGGACAAGCAGTCTTATACCCTGATGTTTGCTCTTGTGTACAGAGGTGCTGCGGTCTGCCATGGCTCAGAAGGCCATAGAAATGGGTCTGAAACCCAGTGTGGTAGAAAGGACCACCTTGGAGAAAATCAGCAGGACAGGCTCAGGCTATTCCAGCCTGGAAGCACTTGTTGAGGACTGTCTTAACAATTCACCACCGAGTGACGCTGCCACAATGGAGCAAGGTACTGTTGGTTCACAGCGTAAACAGACAATGTTGTTGATGCACAAAACAAAGCCTTGGTCGCTGTGATTTTGAATATGGGTAAACACATTTTGATCTCTTTTTTTTTTTTTTTCCCTCTCTCCTTCAGATGAAGATCCACTGGAGAAACTGCAGAGGCTGCAGAGGGAGAAACAGTGCAAAATATGTATGGACAGAGATATTTGTATTGTCTTTATTCCATGTGGTCACCTGGTCAGTTGTAAGGAATGTTCAGTGTCACTCATCACATGTCCAATCTGCTGTGGAGCCATAGTACAGAAGATCAAGACTTACATTGCTTAAAGGATTCACAGAGTCTTGCCAAATGTCAATGCTGCTTTCTAACAATCATCATAATATTGTATTTTAATATTTAATGTAGATAATCTGTAACATATATATATATATATTAAAAGGACTGTGTTGTTTTTTTGCATATAAGAATGAAAGAATGAGTAAATTTCATGAGAAAACAATATTTTCTTTATCACTGAGATGGTACAAAGCTTTTTATACTAAGAAAAGATGTAAATGGTGTTTATTTTCTGGTTTTCTATGCCGTTAATAAATACTGAAAGCTGTAAATACACACTAAAGGCCAATTCCCGTTTTGCAACACTCTCTCTCTTGCCTATGGTGCCTTTCTTTAGGTATTTGCACATGTCTCTTTTTTTCTCTTTTTTTTCTTTTTATTTTGGACATTTACCAGAGTTTGGGACATGGAATGTAACAGTAGTCAGTTTGATTCCCCTGTAAGTCCATCTCTTCAGATTTTTCTGCTATATTTATATAATCAATTTACTCCACATTTGCTGCTCTGTATAAAAACAATAAAGGTGGTTAAATGTATCCATTACGATTTTTCTTTCTAACTGACAAATGACTCTAATTTAGTGTGTTGTGAAATCATTTTACCAATCAAACAAGCAACCTGTTGTGTCTTGGAGGTTGAATAAATTTTAACAATTTGACTTAAAATATATTTCTCCTTGAGTTTCTTTACATTTTGCATTATTATACTACATTTGTTCGGATTTGCCGTTTTTAGGGCTCAAACTTAATTGGTCACCCACTTCAGAGTTTGTCAAGGTGAAATTTTCTTCTAAGTTATTCAAGCTTTACAGAATGCCTAGAATCATATTAGCTAAAAAATCTCTTCTAATTGTGCGTGTGTGTGTGTGACTTTTGCCCACCCCACAATACTCCCTTTCCCTATATTAAAATATGAAAGGATGATTTAAATCCTAATTCACAAAAAACGTTTGACTGCATTTATTTTAGTAATAAGTTTATATTTCAGACAACATAAGGAAGCTGATACATGGTGAAAATAAATTCTGTTTGAAAACATACTTTATTCTTTATTGTTCAAAACTAATGAGTGAGACAGATTTTAAATTGAGACCAAACATTTTCTCCGGCATTCTCTACGGTTGCGTGACACAAGACAAAACACAAGAAGCATTCTTAGGGTGTAGTACTTGTCAGTGGCCGCTAGATGTCAGCTCAGCAACGGTGCATCTAATGCGGGTATTGTGGCCGCTAGGTGGTAGCTCTGCACCAGGATTTCCTCCTCCCAGGTCGTCGAAACAACAAACCGAACTACGGAGCAAGCGGGGTGAGAGAACGTCCGAAACCGCCTCTGACCGCGACTTTTAAACTCTTTTTACAGAATTGTAGTGGAATTTAGACGGAGGCTGTGTAAGAATAGTAAAAGTTACGATTCTGCCGGGACTACATTTCACAACAAGGTAAGTTAGCTGTAAAATGGCGGAGAGCTATCTGGAAGTTAGTTGATTTCTGTTTTGCTAGCCGTCTCGCTAGTCAGGCTAGCGCTAGATGAGCCCAGAGCGCGGATGCCTGCTTGAACCGAGTCGCTTCGCTAGCTCGCGGTTCATGGCTACTTCGGTTGTAAGCAAGCTAACGAACTGGATTTTGGCCACAGTTACGCAAAATATTTAGTTCTTAGCCGTATGAAGCGCTTTATTGTTTCAAGCGACTTAGTTGCACTTTATATATTTGTAAACAAAAGTGTTTGTTTCTTATGCAATACGGTACTGGAACTCCTGAGGCAAGATGGAGGACGCAAGGACGTGATGTTTTTTTAGGTAACGCTAGCAGTAACTGTTAGCATAGCTAACTACTGGGAGTTAGTATTAGCTCGATAATATCGGTGTATCTGTTGTAATGTGCGTTTTCCTAAGGAAGGCGGTGAACACGAATATACAAGTAATTACTGTCCTTATAAACATTAAGGTCTAGTGGTATTCTGTACTGGCCAATATTAGCATGCGCTAATACAGTAAGGCTTGCGTTGTTTTGTTATTATGGTCCAAGTGCGGTAGCATTACTAAATGTTGGCGTGTTCTGGATATCCAACGATAATGCATTGCACAGGTCAGTCGCCTTTCTCGTTCGCGAAATCGTGCTCTGTTTGAATTAAGCATGGTTTGCTTAGTTTGTCAATTTTCAACTAGCTGACGCTGTGGAAAGGACGCCAAAATCCTCGTTTGCCTAGCTTGTGGCGCTAGCACTAGCAGCGCACCGGCGTCAATTTTGACAGGAGCCGACGAAGAGCGTAGCCGTGTCGGCGTTGTTGGAGGGAACTGAGCCGGTAGTTTGTGGCATGGTTGATTGCAGCAATCCACATATTTTTGTCAAAGCACTTCGATTTATTTAAGATTGTACACTCTCGCTTCGCAGTAACAAGTTTATGAGGTACTCTGCCCGATTTGGCGCCACTTTTTTAGTCTACACCCATAGAATCCAGTCGTCTTGTCATGCGGTAACGTTATTCCCTCACTATCAAGGAAATAGACACGTTAACAGATATAAACAGTACTTAATATTCTAGCGAAGTTACAACTCACTCAGCAGTGACTACTCTGTACACAGTACTAATATTGAATCTGTATTCATTGACAGTTTCAAAGATGTGGGAAATTTTACTTTGACTGTAGTATTTCCATTGTTTAAATTTAGTTCTTCTTAAGATCTTGAAATGGCCTATACGGTCCGACATGTGCAGTAAATTGATTGAGACTCTTAAGGCTAAGGTTACACTAGACTTTTATCGTCAGTTTTTTCGTAAATCAACTCACTATCTTAAATATGCCGTTCAATCAGGATTGACACACTTGCACGTCAGATTTGCATACTGCACCCAAAGGGGCTATACGATGGGTGGAGTTTGTATTTGTCTTTTCGAGCATGAACAGACAGTCATGTTTATTTTTCACATGTAATAACTCAAGTCACAACAACTACTTCCATATACTTCCCTTACAGCTAAAGAGAAAATTAAATAGTGTCTACATTTCTGGCAAAGTACTGTTACTTCAGAAGTTACTTTTGCTCTCCGTTTGATGTATGTGCTACAAATTTACACATCACAACCATGCAATAGTTTCTCTATGCCCTGCAGTATCTTGTTGATGTTGATACTGGCTTTCCATTGGTTGAGATCTCTGTGGGGCGGATAGGGCAATTCCATATTTGGCCATTGAGGAAGAGACTCTAAGGTTCTTGCATGACGTTGTCTGTGAACCTAGGAGAGCAGAGAAAGAGAGGGAGCCAATGGCTAGACAGCTGAGCGTGACAGTAGCCCTTGTTTCCCTCCCCCTGTTACCATGTGAAACCTTTTTTTTTCTTCTAAAAGGCATCAAATAATCGTTTCCTCACTATGGAAGATGTGATTTCAGCAAAGAAATAAATATTTTGTGTTTGCTTTTACAGAATGTATTTCGTCTGCCATGTTGAAATGCAGTTGTAAGTCTTTAGATTTACCTCTCTAAATTGCTCTTTCATATTTTAGGTCACATGCAACACCTTCTATCTTGTGTTTTCTGAGGATCTCAAGCCAGTCATAAGTTGAAGTTATCCAGAAGATGTTACAGAAATGATAGCAGCACCAGAAATACCACCAGAGTTCTCCTATACTCAGTAAGTGCCTGCTTCCACTTTTGCGTCAGCCAAGTTTTAAGGTTAAGATTGAAATGAATTTTCATTTTAATTTTTGCTTGGGTCCACCAGGGATACAGACACCAGGTTCTCTTCAGACACAGACTTCTCTGAAGATCCTGATGGAAGGAGTGCAAACTCAGCTAAAGGAAAGGTATCGAAAGCACACATTCACATCTTAGTCAATTAACACAATATTATGTCTTTTTGTTTTTGATATTTGTGACATGTATATGAGATCAGCCTCATCTTTTCTTAACCCTTGTAAAGATTAACACACTAAGCTATTATTGTCTACTACTTGCTTTCAGGGTGGAAAGAAGGGGAAGAAGGCGGCAGGGGAAAAAGGCAAAGGAGGAGGGAAGGGAGCAGGCCGGATAAATGGCCACCACCAGGAAAATGGCATGGAAAACATGATGCTGTTTGAGGTGGTTAAGTTGGGAAGGAGTGCAATGCAGGTATAAGTGATTTTTGTGATTACCAAATTGTAAAAATTGATTCTTTTATTTTTTTGATTTTTAAAAAAAAAAAAAAATTTCATTTTTGTCTCCAGTCACGTTAAAATTTACTGAACTGTATTCACAAATGATCTCTGATTTTTAAAATTGTTCCAATTTACCTGCAGTCGGTTGTTGATGACTGGATTGAGTCTTACAAACATGACAGAGATGTTGCGCTGCTAGATCTCATCAATTTCTTCATTCAGTGCTCAGGATGTAAAGGTATGTTTGTGTGCTTGTTATCCCACTCCATAATGGGTCATTTCAATCAAATATAAAAAAGCATTTTAACCTAAATTTTTGAAATTGTTTTCTATCTCACTTCTGTGTTTGTCAGGTGTGGTCAGTGGCGAAATGTTTCGCAACATGCAGAACTCAGAGATCATCCGACGAATGACAGAGGAATTTGATGAGGTAACTTTACCTTTTCTGATATGAACATTATCATATTATCATCAACTTTCATTTTGTTGTAAATATCTGATTTAGAATTCTAAATTTGATATTGTTTAACCTTTATTTAACCAGATTAGTCACACTGAGATCAGGGATTTCTTTCTCAAGGATGACCCAGCCAAGTAGGCAGCCATACACAGTTTCAGAAACATTTCGGAAAAATACACATGCAGTACAGGACTGAGATAAACCTTCAGTTAAAACTGCTGGATGTCAGATTTAGAATTTTCAGTTTGTCAAAGACAATCGGACTAACTTTTTGTGGGAAAATGTTAACAACAAACACTAGTTTCACTGTGATGTTACATGATGTTCTTCCCTCTCTGGCTTCTGTAGGACAGTGGTGACTATCCTCTAACCATAGCAGGACCCCAATGGAAGAAGTTCAAAACAAGCTTTTGTGAATTCATTTCTGTACTAGTGCGCCAGTGTCAATACAGTATCATCTATGATGAATACATGATGGACACAGTCATCTCTCTTCTTACTGGTTTATCGGACTCACAAGTCCGAGCCTTCAGACACACTTCAACACTGGCAGGTAAGGCAAACTGTTCCTGTAATTGTGTGTGTGTGTTTGTCTGTATGAGGAGCATTTGAATTTAATTGCTGAAATGCAGTAATTGGCCTGTTCCTAAAGCCTGCAGAGCTAGCCAGCTTGTTGTATATATTACAACTGATAGAGTCCACAAAAATGAAACAAAACCCATAGCACATCCACACAAGTTTCTCCATTTATTTTCCTCATTAGACCCCCCTTTTGGTTTTGTTGTAGGTGCAAGAGTGAGGCAGTCTTCATCTTTGACAGTGATATTGTACATTAACATAAACATCGATGAATTAACTTTTTGAAATAAAGTGCCGAAAGCACCTCACTGGGGAAGATTTTGTGCTCTGCAATAACCAGAGACATGCTGAACACAGTCTATATTATTTATGCAATAGCATTGTGCACTTGCAACGGTTGTAATTAAGCAGGTGGGCAGTTCAACCTCAGAACATTCATGTGCTGTTCTATGGTGAAAACTCTTTGTTCCTACTTGCTACCGTTCAACTGTAGTATGATTTTATCCCGTTAGTATTTGTGTCTGTGCTGGTCTTGGCTGTCAGGTGGAAGCATACTCTGTTTAATAATAATTTCCTTCTGTGAGTAGTTGAGGCAAAGTGCATACTGGATAAAGCTTAAAGTAGACTTTATTCTATTCTTAGTGTGGTATGGAGTTTTGTCAACCCTATTCAACACGGTTCCATACAAGGCCTAATATTTTAAGAAAAACGATATGTAAAATTTGCCATGATTACAAAAAAATAGTTTTAATTTCCCATTTTTCATTAGCCTTTGAGGTTATTGAAGGTAGCAATACCTTACATTTTAGTGACTAGTTTTGTTACACATACATTGGCACATTTATTTAATAGCAAGGTAGATAAAGTCACTCATTTAGAGTTCAAGCCAATTATTATTATAAACAGTTATATAATCAGATGGTGTCTGTCATGTGTGGTTTTTTATTTCTGGTTCTTACTCATTGTGTTTTTGACAGCCATGAAGCTGATGACAGCCCTGGTGAATGTAGCTCTGAACCTGAGCATCAACATGGACAACACCCAGCGCCAGTATGAGGCAGAAAGGAATAAAATGGTGGCTAAAAGGGCTAACGACAGGCTGGAGTTGCTCCTGCAGAAACGCAAAGAAGTAAGGGTGGCCACATGAAAAAATTTCAAACTTGTTTTAAACCTGCTTTTGCAGACACAGTGTTTTTTCAGTATTGGTACGAGTTTTAGCATCAACACAACAGGCCCCCATTCCCCTTCCAGTCCATTTTTAAAAGCCATCAGTGACCAACACCATATCACAAATAACATGACTGTATGATCAAAAATGATCCAATGAAAGTATCAATTTTGTATCTAAAATGCACAATAATTAAAAAAAAAAAAATCAAAAATAAAACTTTGCCTGTAAGCTACATTCTCTTAGATGCTGTTGCCCTCAGGTATATTGTCAAGCAACCCTGCAACCTAAGATACTCAGTCAAAGTAATAGGTGTAAGAGCACATAATTGTGAACCACTCTAGCTTGCATAAATCTGTTCCAATTTTAGAAGTGCAACACCTCTGTTGGTGGTGGACCTGCAGTGACTGTGTTAGTGCTAAGTGTTATTCAGCTAGCTTTGTCAGTTATTAGGTTATATAATAGCAGGCCCCACCAGGCATCCATCTGTTAGTTCACTGTGCAGCCACACCACAGCTTGGTGGCACAGTTGACTGTCACACATGTCTTGTTGACTTAACAATGCCTCCTGGTCACCTTGCGCATTAAAGTTCTAGTTAGTCAGGCTTTATGTTTGTATGTGCATACATTTTCCAATGTGTTTTGCTCTCTTCATTTCAGCTCCAAGAGAATCAGGACGAGATTGAAAACATGATGAATGCTATTTTCAAAGGAGTCTTCGTTCACAGATATCGGTATGGCTTCACATAACACATGTCTGTCATCAAAACACACTTTTTTTACTGCTTGGAGATGCTGCTTTAAAAAACTTTCTTTATTCGGATTTACTGATAATGATATAATGTTTTCACAGTGATTCAATAGCAGAAATCAGGGCAATCTGTATAGAAGAGATTGGAGTGTGGATGAAACTTTATAGTGATGCCTTCCTCAACGACAGCTATCTGAAGTATGTGGGATGGACGATGCATGATAAGGTGGGTCACAGGAAGATTTCTTTAGCTCTTTTTGTAGCCAGTACACACTCATGATCCACCTACAGAGGAGTATTTACTTAATTTTCCTAACAGGAGTGCGTGGGTGTGCAAAATACTGCAGTTGACTGACATCTCCCTCATCCCTTTTTAGTTTTATTGCACCTGTTAGTTTAGCACAACTACAGGTCTGTAAGCTTTATTATTGCACTATTGATGGACAATTCCCACCCCAGCAGTGTACAACATCAAGTTTGAACATACAGTCAGGTCCATAAGTCTTTGGGTAGTGATGTTTTTGTAATTTTGCCTCTGTACATAACCACAATGGAGGTGAAATGAAGCAGTCAGAATACAATTTTTGTGTGTAGACTTTCAGCTGTAACTGATGGGTTTTGCCAAAATTTTATATTAACCATAAAGGAACAGTGACAGTTTTCATACATAGTTGCTCTTTTCCAGAGGCTAAAAAGTGACTGGATAATATCCTTATGGCAATGTGTGTCCTGTTCCATTGTTGCTCCATGACATCTTTAACAGACAAAGGGTCTGGACTGATTCAAGCTGTGAATATGCATTTGGTAGTTGGTCCTTGGAACTCTCAATATATTGCCCAAAGAAGTTCTCAATGAATATAAAGAAAGTCAGTGTAGGGCTAAAAAAAAAAAAAGACAAAACCTATTAGATAGCCGAAACGTGTGGAGTGGCCAAATCAACATATTGATACAGATAAATATGGATAAATAAAACCAAGTTAACTTGTATTAGGATGATGGGAACAATAAAGTGTAGAGAGAGAAAGGAATGGCTCATGATCTGAAACGTACAACATCATCTGGCAGACAGGATGGAGTCAGTGTCGGTGTTTATCAATGATGTGACTGCTGATAGAAGTAGCAGGAGTAATTCTGGTGTGTATGGGGCTATACAATTTTTCGAGATTCAGACAGATCCCGCAGGAGTGATTGGACAGTGCTTTACAGTGCAATTGGATAATGACCCAAAACATCCTGGGAGAGCAACCCAAGAGCTTGTCAAGGCAAAGAAATGCAGTATTCTTCAATAGCAGAGTCAGTCATCTGATCTGACCTAACTGAGCTTGCTTTTCACTTACTTTAGACAAAACTAAGAGCAAAAAGACCACAAACAAACAACAGCTGACGGAGGCTGCAGTTAAGGCCTGGCAAAGAATCTTAGGGGAGGAAACTCTGTTTGATGTCCCTTAGTGCCAGACAGCAGGCAGTGGTTCACTGCAAAAGATTCTCCTCTAAATATTGAAAAATAGTGCATATGTTGATAATTAATTTAGTTTGTTCAATTACGTTTAGTTTGTGAAAATGGGGGACTATGTGTGTGAAGTGATTCCTAATGGTTATTGTGTATTTAAACTTACTGAATTGAAACTGAATGTCTACATTTCATCACAACGTGACTGCTTCTTTACAAATCTACTGTGAGGTAAAAGAGGTAAAAATATTGCAAATACTGTGTCACTAACCCAAAAACAAATGGACTTGACTTGGGTGTCTAATCAGCCAGAATATGTGAAAACAAGCCTGTGGGCATGAAGAGCTAGTAAAGATAAAATCACTGCTTGTCAAAACCCCGCAAAAAGTCGGATCAGTCAATTCATTGTGAATTAAAAGTTAGTTTTAGATTGTGTTTAGCAGGCAAATTAAAACCAAAAAGGTAAATTTTGGTTATTAATTTATTTGTTTGGTTTTTTTTTTTATTATTGTAGTTTTTAAAGTAAACAAGGAAAAATCATATATACTTCCTGTTTTAAAACATTTTTCATTTTGGCTTATGTAGCTTGATATTGTTTAAAAAGAACACTGATTGCTGCTGCTTACTGCAGTTATAACTGGTATAATGACTGTTTTCTATTTCTCCACTCCAGCAAGGCGAGGTACGTCTGAAGTGTCTGACAGCTCTGCAGGGTCTCTATTACAACAGAGAACTCAATGCAAGACTGGAGCTCTTCACCAGTCGCTTTAAGGTCAGCACCACCTGCTGGACAACTTCAGCAGAACAGATCAAACTTTGCTTAATCTTTATGCACTGGGAGTTTGACTTAATAACTAAATTAATCCTTTTGACCAAATAAGTCATTAAATATTTCATCTCTCTCATTTGCACAGGACCGTATTGTCTCCATGACTCTTGACAAAGAGTACGATGTTGCAGTACAAGCAATTAAACTACTCACTCTAGTCTTGAAGTAAGTGTTCTTGATGGTATTTGATAAGTGATGGTGTTGTCCAAACTTTCAAGTTGTTTACTGCTTATCAGTGGAATGCAGTCTATATGTTAGTAGCACTGTTTTCAAAAGTTACATCAAGTACATCTGTGTTACTGACAGCTACTTCAGCACTTCAGTTGACGGAGTGTTTATTTGTTTGTCCCTGCAGTAGTACGGATGAGGTGTTGACACCTGAGGACTGTGAGAGTGTCTATCACTTGGTCTACTCAGCACACAGACCTGTTGCTGTCGCCGCTGGAGAATTTCTTTTTAAGAAGTATGTCTGACATAAATCAAACTTAGAGCTGAAAAGAGAAGATAAGAATGATCTCAGAATGTTAGTTTAGATCAAGGTTTTAAAAACCAGAAAAAAGAAATTGGCACATGGGATTGTACTTCAAACTTTTCTGCTGTGTAGTACATGTGGTGATGCTGAGTCAAATATAGATCAGGCAAGAAACTTTGAACCAGAGAGGATAGAAAAATGCCATTTTTGCATGGTGATACGTTACCCTATTAAATTGTTTATGAGAATACAAATTATTTTTCGAGCTCCTTACTGCTTCTGAGGAATGCAGTTTGAAGTTTAAGTAGTGGCTGCTTTTGTGTGATACCTAACCAATGATTTATATTCCCAAAGATTGTTCAGTCAGCGGGAACCAGAGGAGGAAGGTGCCCCCAAGAGAAGAGGCAGACAAAGCCCCAATGCTAACCTCATCAAGACCACTGTCTTCTTCTTCCTGGAGAGTGAGGTATAAGATCAGATTATTTTCCCTCACACATAGGCCACAGTTTCTGTCTTTCTTTACTAAGATTTAATAGTTGAATTATCTGTGCTTCATTCTTGTAAACATCTCTCTCTTTAGCTCCATGAGCATGCGGCCTACCTGGTGGACTCCCTCTGGGAATGCGGTGCAGAGCTACTAAAGGACTGGGAATGTATGATCAGCTTATTGCTAGATGACCCGTTACCAGGAGAGGAAGGTATGATGCTGTGGCTGTTTTTTGTTATTGTTTTTTTTCACTATGTGGCTTACAACTTCAGAGCATACATGTAACAAAGCTCATTTACATTTCTACATGTTTGTTTTTCAGCTCTTACAGACAGACAAGAGACAGCTTTGATTGAAATCATGCTGTGCACTGTACGCCAGGCTTCTGAATGTCACCCACCTGTTGGAAGAGGCACAGGGAAGAGGGTAAGAGAGACTCACAATTTTCAGTAGTGATTAAAGACTGATTGAAAGATAATTTTGGGATTTTCTTAAATGTGGCTGACTGCCCTGGTATTGTCATAATAACTGAAAATTGATCACTTAACTTAAGTGCTAGGTCATTGCTAGCCAAACTCAAAGACGTTTTAACAGCATTTGCTTAGTTAAAATAGTTGTAATTCAACCATTATAGGTAATAGTAATGTATTTTTTATTTTTTACATTGGCTTTTCTTGGCTTCTCTGTGATAGCTATGTTTTGGCACGTTTTTGTTGATAAAAGATTAGTTGTATAGGTAAGTTTGATTTTATTTGTGGAGTGTACAGGAAAAATAATTTTATGTTTGAATTTGTTACACACCAGTGTTTTGTTGTTGAGTTGACATACTTAATTATGATGTCAGAATCAAGAAAACAGCCAGCAAAACTTAAGTTGTTGACATTTTGCTTGTTGTTACCAGCAGGCTGATATATATAGCTGTGTTCCCTGTGGACTGTTGTAATTTACAAATCTGTCACTATAACAGAACATTACCATTCATTCATTCATTACAATGCAAATGTTTTAGTTCTTGTTTTGGTCCTCAAATGTTTTTGAGAACTGCATTACTACGGCTATTTCAGGAATCAGGTTTGTTGAAAAAAAAGGGCAAGTTTGAATAATGATACCAGACTGCTTCTCAGTTTTAGTACGCTGTGTAAGCCTGTCACTGGAAACCTGCTCCTGGTGAATTTTCTTATTTCTCTTCAAATGTGACAATTTGGTTACTGCTGTAACTGAAAAAACGAAGAACCTTGTTAACCAGAAATATCCTAGCTGAAGAATAAGGGTTTCTCAAAGTAAAATGCTAAAGAGAAGTGTTGCTTGCATGAAGGTTAACAAGTTGTGAGAACAGGCATCTGACTTTTTGCATCTGTGGTCAGGTGATGACTGCTAAGGAGAAGAAGACACAGCTGGATGACAGAACCAGAATGACAGAACTGTTTGCTGTGGCTTTGCCCCCTCTACTGGCCAAGGTTTGTCTCAGCTGTTCTGTGTTCTCCATAAGCACTGTGCAGGTCTGTTGGCTTTAAATGTCAATTATAATTTAAAACTTATTATTATTTGTACTGTTTGTTTTTCAGTATGCTGTAGATGCAGAGAAGGTGACCAATTTGTTGCAGCTGCCTCAGTTCTTTGACCTCGAAATTTATACAACAGGTCGTTTGGAGAAGGTGAGACACTTGTCAGAAAACACCAGTCAAATTATGAAAAACTGGATAAGTTCAACAAAAAAACAATGAAATAGTTTATTTTTCTTATTGACTGTTATCACACATGGCTTGTCATTCTCTCTAATCCAGCACCTGGAATCCCTGCTGCGCCAGATCAGGGAAATCGTTGAGAAGCACACAGACACTGAAGTTTTGGAGGCCTGCTCTAAAACTTACCATGCCCTTTGCAATGAGGAATTCACAATCTTTAACAGAGTGGATATTGCCCGCTCCCAGTTGCTGGATGAGCTGGTTGACAAGTTCAACAGGCTACTGGAGGATTTCCTACAAGAGGTAGGAGTGACGGGATGAATACATTGGCACTCCTAAGCTTGCATTTTTCTAGTCACGGCCCTTCTAACATCTTTAAGCTACCCCTCCTCCCATGTTAAAATTTTGTCATGTATTGTTTCAACCTTCATCT
>JAPZDZ010000026.1:6633274-6661089 GCA_029783805.1 Acanthurus tennentii | reverse complement strand
TCTCTCTCTCTCTCTCTCTCTCTCTCTCTCACACACACACACACACACACACACACACACACAAAGGGGGCACAGACATGGACATGATCAATTATGTGTCAAGCATTTCTTCCTCAATGAATGAATGGCCAAATGACTATGGGCTACCGACCGTCTATTGTCTATTGACACTGGAGACTAAGTTCTCATGCAGTTCATTATCCTAAAAGGGGACAACTAGAAAGAGATCCAAAGAGACCATTAATCATCATTCCTTTCACAGGGGAAAAGAGAAAGGACCCAAAATAACACATACTGTAATTTTATACTGTAGCCTACATTCTAACGATTTCTGTAGAATTAAAGTATATAGCCGCTTTAGACTATTTTATTATAGTAACAAATTGAAATTACAGCCTAGTTATAGGTCTTAAGAGAAAACATTACAAATTTTCTTATCCCACCCATCACAGGCAAAATTATAATTCTCCATGGGAAGATTTTGATAGACCTTTTATTATAGGAATGTTATGGCATAAATGTTTAGTGCGGGATCCACGGGGACTGGCAGGTCCTGGACTTAAAGGGGCCAAACTTTTTCTTCTGTAAGCACTTTTACGCACGCTCCAATAGCTTATCACGCTGGTTTTCCCCACCAAAGCTTTCAGTATGACGAATAACTTCAAAGTCCATTTCAATTTGGGTCGATGGCTCGGGCCGTGGTAGCGGGGGTTTGAGATGCGGGGTCAACCCAATAACAGACTTTACCCCCAGCCCCCCCTCCTCACCACCACCACCACCTCCTTCTATCCACCACCCACCCCTCCACGTCCCCATAAATGCCTTTGCTTCCTGCTTCCAAGTTCGGACAGAGCGCTGTGATTGGCCGCGGCTCGCTCTGTGGGCTGTTCCCCCTGCGCTCCGCTCGGCTCGGGTTACAGTTGAGCTGGAGCTGCTGCACTCAGCGGAGCGCACAGAGTGTTGTACGCAGTTTTTTTTAAAAAACATATACCGGCATGGACATGTTGGCAAGCGAATTAAGAGCCACCGAGCGGACTGGAGAGCAGGTCTAATCTTCCCGCGGCACTTTTTGTGTCCGTGCAGCGACAAACAAGAGGGAGACGTACAGTATTTTTACGCGCCGGCCACGCAGCATGCCCGAGTTGGACTAGAAGGCTACCCTGCTGGAGCGCAACACGCACGCGGAACGGCGCTGAGAGCCGGGAGGGATATTTACAATAGAAACTCAATTCCTTTGCGAAGAAGAATAGCAGGGGGAGGAGGAGTGAAAGATAACACTGGAATGAAGTGGACCTCAGGATTCCCAGCGTGCTGCGGAGTTGTGACTGATGGATGAATGTGGTCATCTGTAGGCTATATACAGCGACAGGTACAGCTACTATCGGGGGAGCGTTGACAAAGACACGGCGCAGCGCTTCATCGGCAGCCGCATCGCCAAATTTGAATCTCCAGAAACTGTGCCATTGCTTAGATCTGCTTCATCGCATCCGATCGTATCGTTGAGTTGTCTGCACAGAGTAATAAGGTCGCAAGGTTCTGTTTTTGTCTCAGCCACAGGTCAACCAGGACACTCAGGAGGGCTGCTTTTCTCCCAGATCCTATCAAGAACCTTGGGCTTCTTCGCACGTCCTGCGGACAGTTCAGTCAAGGACACGGGGGCCTTCAGCAGATTTTAAGAAGTCGGACAGAAGGACATGTATCTGATATCGACCTCACATGCTCCCGACTGATCGTAGCTCACCTTCCCACCGGGCGAACCACAGATAAAGGCTGCCAGGCGCACTGTCCGTCGCTCTGAGTTATCGGCTTCACTGTCTGTACGTGTATCAGAATGGCGGGACTCGGTTGTTGGAAGTATTATCTCTGGATCTTTATATTAATGTGCAGGTCGGCGCTACCTTCAGCAAAATCGCTGGAAACCATAATTTGGAGCTCACAAAATTCCAAGTAAGTCTCCTATTTCATTTGTATAAGCATACCAAACTCACAGGGTGTGTGCGTAATGGAGGTCTAACATTACTGGAAAAGTTACCGTTGTGTGCAGGCTGGGTTAAATGTTCTGTTAAATGTAGCAATTATCTGAAAATGAACATAATTTATTTTGGTTTAATTGTCATTCCTGCGCCAGAGTTTTGTGTTGATTTATTTCCCTGGGGGGAATTTCCCAACACCAAAGAAACACAGTAGGCGCAGGCTTATACAATACACAGTAGGCCTCACTTAAAACACAATAATAGCTAGTTAATTATAGCAATTTATGACATCCATTAGACGCACCTTTTTATTACCAGACTGGGGGCAAAGTCTGCTTGGACACCTCAATCATGATTTTCTCCCGAGTTGTGAGAGTTTGTCCAATACTTCCCCTACAATTTCATGTAATTGATGTAATTAGCTGAGTGGAGAATGAAGGCGAAAAGTCAAGGAAAGCATGCCAAGTGTGTCAAAGTTTAACCCAGTTATCCAGAATATTCTTCCTCACAGTCCATCTTCAAGGCGTCTTGGTTTCAAAGAGGGCCACACTGCGTCCAATCTCTCCACTGTTTGAATTTTGTTCGCCCCCTTAAAAAATGCATGATAAGATGGTTTTAGATTTCTGAGGAGCAAATGCTTGAAATGAATTAAATTTCCCTTAATTGTGCCGGCTTGGATCCAAATTCCTCCTCATCAAATCGGGTGCAAGTATCTCAAAAGCAGGCAGCTGAAGCCAAACATTTTTCTTAAAAATTCATATTGCTCCCATCAAAACAAGCAGAGTGAGCCCAGACTGCTAATAAAATAGGCTCTGGCAACAATTATCACCCACTTAGACTTGACTCCCACATTTGCATAATATTGGAAAGCATACATAAAAAAGAAAATTTACTTAAAGAGGAAGAAAAAAAACCCCTCTCCTGTATTTCTGTATGGTTGGAGCTGAGGAGCTGACCTTCATTTGAGCTCACAGCACCGAGGGGAAATGGAGAGTAGCTCGACCAGCTTATAACTAGAACTTACTCATTCAAGTGAATCCATGATTTATCCCCCAAATGTCAGATGTCATAGGAGCTCGTTGTGCAGTCAGTGAGTATGAATATTGCTGCCATGTTCATTGGAGTGTGTGTAGCTATGTGTGTGTGTGTGTAGGTGCGTGTGGCCTGGTCCTAATGGTAGGACTACGGCCCATCAGCTTTTATTTGACTATTGCTGCAGAGGTAGTGGAACAATGAGCGTCATCAAATAGAGATATGACATACACACACACAAACACACATTACATGTGCACATAAACACACACCTTTTGTCAGTCATGGGAAGACAAATGAAAAAAAATTGTTGGGGGGTGGCATTTATTGATTGATGATGTCACCTGGAGGGAATGTCTTAGAAGGTTACCACGCTGGTTTAGGAATTGGAAGATCATTCCTCCATCTGTTTCTCCACTCTGCTCCTTGTAAAATCCCCATGCTGGCTGGAATATTTCATAAAGTTCACAGTGGAACAATAATGCACTCTGCAAAGTGTTCTCTCAACCTAATTATCCGGCTCCTCTGCGCTTAGAAAACAATAGACAATTATCTTGCTGTGTGCAGGCTTTGCAATAACAAAAGACAAACCTGTTTTTCTTCTGAAATGTATCAGTCAGCCGCTGCGTCTGATAGGCAATAAGAAAGGAATACTTGTACAGCAATCAGCATCTGTCTTCACTGTTTGTTGTTTTAAATCTCATCTCTCTGTCATGGCCTATATTACTCCATGGTGATAACAGAGGGGGGAAAGGTCTGTAGAAATGTACAGTAGACTATCTGGTGTTTTATCTAGATTTACGACATCTTACTTCCTCTTCCCACTTTAGGGAGCAATGCTGCCTCAGCTAATAAATTAATCTGGGCCTCTGCTTGCACACTGTACCACATACTCACAAAATAAAACAATACCAGCACCTCCCTACAGGCCATGAGTTATGAGACAAAGTATAGGAAACAAGCAGGTTTGGGCCACTATGGTGTGCATGTCTGTGTGGTTTTTTTTTTCTTTACGTGCATGTGAGTGCAGGTTTTATAGGCCCTCCGAGCGCTCCTGCTGTTATGGATTTCCATGTGAGGATGCTATCACTCCCGCTCCTGCATTATCAATAACTGGGGTTTGCTTAATTGATTTCCCCCCAGCGTGCTTGAACAGGCAACATACATCATCACTGTGGCTCAGTCTGGAAAGAGGGAGGAAAAAGAAGAAGAAGAAGACGAAACGTCCCTGAGTTTTAGTTTTTTTGCTGAGGGATGTATGAGACCTTTTGGATATTTAATTTAAGGTTGGATGGGTGAAATGGTGAGGGGAATGTGTGTGTGTGTGTGTGTGTGTGTGTGTGTGTGTTTGGGGGGGTGGGGTGCGGGGGGAGCAGCCGTGCAGAAGAAGGCTGAATGTGTCAACGTCTCCGGTCTGTAAAGAACCGTTCTAACATTTGATCAGAGCAAATCGGATTAGTTCTCATTTAGCTGAGTGGGATTACGGCAGAAAATGTCACTTTGTTATGACTGATCACGTCCCATCGGTTTGGCTGAAGCTAGCACAGCAATGCACATACACACTCACACACACACACACACACACTCACGCACACACATACAGTGTGCTCAGGAATGCTGCAGTGATGCCAATTTAATGATAATCTGACAAGGTTGCTATGAGTGGCTCCTGCACGTCCTCTAACCCTCCTTCGCTAATATTTACCTCATGACCTGTAGCTTCCGCAGCCTGTTTGCAGCAGCTTGGGAGGCAAACAAGATGATGGGAGAGACACGAAAAAAAAAAACACACACCAACACACCTCTGAAAACATACAGCGAGGAAACAGCCACGGGCTGGCCTTCAGTCTGCTGCACGGATTTTAAACTCCCTGCTCTTTCGATGAGGCTCGGAAACAGTTTACAGACATTTTTTCGGCCTCTGTGTCGGTTTTGGAGCCTACCAAAGCACACAAAATAGCGAGACAGAAAGAGAGGCATTTGTGTTAGCTGAAGCCTCTGTGGCTCTTAGTCTTTACTTACTCATCTTATTTTGCCGTCCGTTGACCTCGGCTGCCTGGCTTACAGTTTAACAGTTGGCTGGTTTGGTTTATTGCGTGCTTATGTGGTTTTAAGGTTCATGGAGTTTGATGATTAAGCTGTATTTAGTTAACCTGTTATATTTCGTGATATTTAGCAAGCGTGTTTATTTTTTTGTGGTGTTCTTTAGATTTTTTTTTTTTAAGGAAAAAACCACACTGTGTGTTAAAGGTTGTTTAAGGTGTTGGAATTTTTTAAGAGAAATTTAAACTACTGTGAGATAATGAGGTGGTAATTTTTTTTTTGCTAAGTCTGTTTTCAAAACAACGTTATTTTATACGGCTGCCATTAGTAAATAGGTGCACAGAAGGCCTAATTAAAGTTCCAGTTTTGTTTTCATAATTAGCTTTTGCGATAAGATAATGAGGGGAAGAAATTGTTTTGCTTATAAGGTAATTAGGAAAAAAAAAACAAACATCTGCCTTATCTTTGTTTTTAGAAACAGATGCCATCAAAGCAAAATGTTTTAAAAGGTTTCCTCTCGAACAACACGGAACCTTTGACTCCTGAAAAGCTGTGCTCAGAAAAGCTTTGCCGAGCTGACATTTAAATATAACAGGGGTTTCAGAAGGAGGTTAAAAAAACAAACTTGACGACTGCAAAACTTGAAACTGCCGCAACCTGTTGAACAAGAGCCGGACGAAACTTCAGGATTAGACCAGAGACAGGGTTTGGTTCCCTGCAAAGAGTCCAACGATCGCTCCCCTCTGCTGCTCGCTGCAGTGTGGGTCACTGCTGAGAGGGTCAGAGGCCTGTTTTTGTTTCCTCCATGCCCCGCGCCCTGCTGCTCGCCCCCTCTACCCTTTGCGATATACACCTTCTCTCTCCTTGCCTCCCCGAGTTCCCCCCTTTCTCCCCCTCTCGACTCTGATCGTGTTCCCCTCTGATAAAGATCTCATTACACACAGAGAGGACTTAAAGCCTGAGCCCCACTCAGAGAGAAGGAGAGAGGGCCAACCAATAAGAAGTACTTCTGGAAAGCAACTGGCCCACGGTGCTGTAAAGGCACCCCGTGTCCCACTATAAGGACAGCTGCATTTGCTTTTATGTGCATGCACTTCTGTGTCGACACGTCTGTTGTTTCAGCGGTGTGTAACGACAGATTCTTCATTTGGTTATCTACGTGAGGCACCTGGGCTCAGAAAAAAGGGGGGGGTTGCAGGGCTTAAGGTTATTTCAGGGAAAATAAATTACAGTTTTTTTCCAGCATGGTTTCTCTCCAGATGGACTCACTTTATCCAGCGGTGGTTTGGCTGCCACATTGCTGAAAACTGATCATTCTGCTTTTTGTGTTTTTAGTGATGCGTTCTTTTCTTTATATATCAAGCAGTGGTGAGCATGAAACCTGGTTAAGTTCCCCGGCATTGGGACAAATTTTTGAGTGTTTTCTTTTTTTAAAAAAAAAAAAAAAAAAAAAAAAATCTGCACATGAGCTCCAACTGGTCCTCACGACCCAGAGTTACTGTTGTTTTTCTTTCGAGACATATTACAGGAACTGATTCACAACTGAGACGACAGCTGAATGCAATGAATCACTCGGGAGAAGAGCTCAAAAGATTAGCCAAATTAATCACAGCGAGAAGATCAAAAACAATCAACAGCAATGTCACAATATCAATATATTGTGATATAATAATAATACATTTTGTTGAAACTCATTTGGGAAACTGTTTATTGTTAAAATGACCAAACAGGAATGTCTGAAGGATTTATCTCAGGAATTTAAAACCTGACTAATCGAGATACTCTGTCTCATTGATGTAATAATCCTGTTTACAGCACCTAATGGATGCCGCAAAATAGACAGCTGACAAATTAGCCTGGCTGTGTTTGTTACCATGTTGACTAAACCTATAACTGATTAACCAGCTGTGAGTTATCAGACAAAAGGTTTGCGTTTTCAGAGAATTTCACAAGTTTTTCTTTTATGTTCTTAAATTGATAAATTAATCTCTGTGTTTGGACCCTTTGTTGGACAAAACATGGACATTTTTCTTTTTTTCTTTTTTTTCCCCACTTAACCCCAAAAAAGTTTTGTGTGTTGCAGCCCAGAGTGGATAATGAATAAACAGTTTTTCCCAATCCTTAAGAACCAGATTTGAAACTTCTGCTCTCACACAGGCGTGACGGACTTGGGCTCCGGTTTTCTGTTGTGAGTCATCCAAAACTTTGACAAAACTGTTTAAATTTTATGTTACTCAACGTAATTGTTTTGGTAATAAAACCACATTAATTAAAGACCTAAGTGGGCCAGAACAAACACAGAGTAGTGGATATTTGTTCTTTATCTGCTGCAGCAGTTTCAAGTTCAATTATGTTGTGAAATAAATCGCAAATCAATATGAGTTCTGTTCCTTTTTTTTTTCTTTGCTCAGTTCATGTGTTCATGCAAAACTCATGTGAAAGGGACAAGTATAAGCTTGTGGAAGTGACTGAGTGTTTGAGAGTGCACGTCGGTGTGCCATTGTTCTTTGTGCAGCCACAGTGGAGCATTAAGGAAGTGTTAGAAGCGTGCCAGTGTGCCCCTGTGAAAGTGTCGAGGGCCGAGCGGTGGACGAGTGTGGAGTGGCTGAACAGTGGCTGCCTTACAGGCAGTTAGCGACCCAGCTTCATTAGACAGAGGCCTGGCTGGCAGCAACCAGGAAGTTGCGATCAGCTCCAGCTCTGCCAAGCAGAGGCACAGGCGCTGCTGCTGGAATGTTTCCCTTAAGATTTCTTCTTGTCGCCTCGCCTGCGCTTCAGCTGAATCAAGAGAAAATGGAGGGATGCAGAGTTACAGGAAGTTGGGGGGAAAAAAAGTTGGGCAAAAGCAGGGAAAAGTCTGCCTTTTGTTTGCAATCTTAGTTCTTTTACATAAGAGCAGCTGAAAATAAGGGGATTAAACAGGGGAGGAAAGGAAGCTAATGTAGAGCGTTGAAACGCGGCCCTGGGCTCAACCGCACATCCTTTCAGTCCAGTGTAGAGCTCCCAGATTACTTCCATGTGTCAGTGCGAGGGGGAACGAGAGAGAGAAAAGAAGAAAAAGGGACAGGGAGAGAGAAGTTGAGGGACTGAAAAGCAAGCGGACTTGGATTGGTGGAGATCAGCGGCGGTGTTGGACAGTGGAACGGATCTGTGTGACAGCCATCTCTAAAACCATTACCCCTGCGGCTCCGACTCGGGAACTGGTAACCTCCTCCTCTGGGCTGACCTCATAGACTTAACTCTTTCTCAGAGAACCCCTCTGTGCTGTGGAGGCAGACCTCATCAGACGCCAGGCCCAAACAGCGGGCAGGCAACCTTAACAGCCAGCTGCAATGCAAGTTCTTAAAGACGTCATGAGTTGTCACCGGCATACAGGCGGCAAGGGATCTGTTTTCCTCCCAGTTTGTGGCACTGGAAAGACTTTAGTGGGACGGTTTGAATTTAATATGCTGAGGCTCTGGGGAAGGGGATAAGGGATCAAACAGTGACAAAAAGCGGTGGGATAGGACTAGAAGTGCATGTTTATTAACAAATAAAAATTTCATGGTTTCTGCTGAAACCTCGAGGCTGTTAAATTGCGATGCAGGTGTAGACAACTTTTCGTTTGTTTCCTTAGTGCTAAAAAATATAAAAAATTTTATTAAGTAATTTTCTTGTTTTTCTGGAGCTTTTAGCTACATCTGCAATTTTACAAAATTATATGAGACAAAAAAGGTTGTAACTCAATATCTACTGACCAGCCTTTTTTTTAGAATACATTTTAAAAACTTTTTCCTGATCTTTCAGACAAGTATACAGAATAAAAAAGCATATATAAGACAAACTAACCACATAAAGATCTCATTAATAATTTTATTAGAGTTCAACCAAATTTACAAACTGCAAAAAGTAGAGCGGATCAAAATGAAAGCAAGTCTTAACTCAAAGTCCACTTACTAGCTTAACCAGTAATTTTACCTGCTGTCTGGAGCTTTTAATTGCGCACCATAATTACATAAAGTAAAGCAGATTACATTACATTCTCCCTTTATTTGTTTTCTTGTGAAGCATCCTCCATCTGCTTAGGAATGCTATAAAGTGTAGTTGGAAGCTCTAAAGAAAATGAGTAAGTTGACTTTGAACTGTTATAAAACTAAAAAACAAATGTAAAACTTGAGCAAAAGATTCCAAGAAGGTGTCTGTTCAAAAAATTAATTATCAAAAATCTCAATATAATATAATATAATATAATATAATATAATATAATATAATATAATATAATATAATATAATATAATATAATTAAAATTGGGGACTGTTGAATCACTTACCTGTGGCTCCTGGAGTGGAACCAAGCGAGCTTTACTCGCGTAACAGATAATATTTTACCAGTCGAGGCTGGATGAAGCATGACCATACCCAGCCAACTCCGAACATATCATTAATGATCATCATGGAGCTCTTTGTTCACTGTTATGAGTACACTAATGGAGTGACAGTGTAATTGAATGGAGTAGTAGGATAATAGAATGATAGAATGATAAAGTAATGGAAGAGTGTGGTAGCAGCCCCTTTTCCCAAGGGATACCCCCCATAAGTGTGTCAGCATGGCAGATGGGCGGTCTGAAACAACCCCCCTCCCTCATGTTAATTATAAAGCATCATAATCCATCTATGGCATACAGAGGCAGGACATGGAGACTATTAGGGGGAGCATGGAAATGGCACAGTGTATAATCCTCAGGACTTTACCACTATTAGGCTCCCCAGGCATCGAGCAAAAACCACTCATTTCTCCAGTAATCTTGTTTCAGCAGTCCCTTTCTTGCTGTGTGTGTGTGCCTCTTTCTGTGTGTGTGTGCGTGTCTAGAAATGTGTGTCCCAAATTTTCTGATTTTAACGGGAATTTTATCTTCGATTTTTTTTTCCCCCCTACTTCATCCCTTTCTTTCCCATCATGCCCACAGGCAAGACAGACAGCCCAGAAAGCCTCAGAGTTTGTGTGTGTGTGTCTTAGTGTGTATGCATGCCTCCGTTAACCCATTCTGCCAAGTCTTGGCTCAGCCTTTTCTAAGCAAACTCCCAGCATGATCCCGGTCCCCCTTGTGCTGGTGAGAGGAGTAGGAAGAAAAGGCCTGTGGGACTCCTGCTGCTCCCGGGCCCAGTCGCGGCCCCTCCGCCCACGAGGGCCGGGCCTGGGATTTGCTGCGCGCCGGGGCTCTGTGTGGCAGCTGTGACTGACGCTTCAATCGCCTCTCCCTGGGACACCCCAGTGCAACCCTGCATTCCCTTTCACACCTCGGAAACGGGGGGAAAAAGACAATTACACACATATTCGACAAACTCCCTCTCCCAGTCTTTCCACAATCCATCTAGGATGTACGGCCATTAGCAGATCTATAAAAACATCTCGAAAGTTTTTCTGTTTTGTAAATAAATTCTCCTTCTAAACAACTTGCAAATTAGTTTAGCTGCCTGGACAGCCTGTCTGCAGTTTTATTATGTTTTTTAAAGTTGCTCCTGTTTATTTATGTTTTTTCTGAGTTTTCCCTCCCAAGTAAATAGTATAACTCAGCTATTTCCTTTGCACTTCCCTCGATATTTAGGAAATGTAAGTAATGGAAAAAGATTTGAGCCTACAAGTAGAGGTAATGTTATCATGTATGGATTGTCGGTAAATTGAGTTTGTCTCTGGGCTATTGGAGCAGGGACTCGTAAGCCAGCGGGATTTAAGTCTCTTAATTGAATTATTTTGATTGCTGACTTGATTGATGGAGTCAGATGCGGAGCGTTTTCCATGACTTTTTGTTTGACTAATTCTTCTTCCAATAGAGCTGTACCAGACAGATACAATAGGAACCTGCAATCAATCACAACTGCAACCCCGAGCATTTTGTTTTGAGAGAAATGTGCCTGCCATCAGGTCCGAGTTCCACAAGCCATCCAGACAACGTAAAACCAACAATGACATCAGATAGTAGAGCACTCTAAAGTCTAATCTTCCCATAATGCCATGCTAAACCCCACAGAGACCCACGGCAGGGAGAAAGGCTTTTTTATGCCCCAGCGCTGCTCCTCCTCCCATGGCCTCTGGCTCTCTGTCAGTGTCTATGTGTGTGTGTGTGTCCATGCATGTTGGGAAGAGAAAAAGAATTCAGGAGTGAATGGAGATGTCACTGTCAGACTCTGGCCTCCACATGAATTCGCTCCAGAATGGCCATATTGGCAGCTTGTGTGTGTGTGTGTGTGTGTGTGTATGTGTTGAGTGAGACAGCCCGTCGGGGGTCTGCCGTTTCCCCTCCACGCCGAGTTCTTACGGCCGTGATTGGAGCGCAGCAGGACGCAGGTCTATATTTCATCCTATTCATATGAGGGAGGCCGTTTCATCTCCCACACACATGTTTCCCATCAGATGTATGTTTATTCTCCCCCATGATGTGCTTTGCCATGGAAGCCTCTCATCTCTCCGATATTGGAAATAGGAGCGAAGGCCTGCTAAAGCAAACACAATATCCTAAAACCTCTCCGCTCGCTTTATTATGAACTATGCAGAGAATAAGACCGTAGGCATTGCGTTGGCTCTGTAATATAATATTTCACACTGTGATTTTAACTCCCTAATCTTAATGTGGGGCACTCTTTCCGTGCTCTGCTGTCTCATCCATTCCATTTTTTTTCCCTCTGCACTGAAAACTTTGACTACTTTTAGCTATTCTCCTCATCTGTCTCTGAAGTCCCCCACTGTGAAACATGACAGCACGAACCTCCACCACATCACTCCTCTCCACTCTTCTCCTGTCTCCAAGATGAAAGCTTTTCTTTGCAGACAAACCTCAGTGAGTCCTTTTTGGTGCGCCAGGCCCAGGCCTATGTTGCTGCTTTTAGTAGCTCTGTTTGCTGCATTTTCTGATTTATTTATACATATGTGATTGTCACACCTCGTACATGTCAGGAATCTCAAAGTCTGAACGATGCATGTGCATTGTGCAGAGTCAAATCCATGTTTGAAATATACATGAATGCATGAATATATTTATTGTCAAGAAGCCCCTGTGCATCCGGGAGAGCCTCATTTCCTGCAGTGGCCCTGCTCTGGAATGGAGTGTCGTGATCCTTGAAGGCGCCCCACATGCGACCACCAAATAGAGCCGCCCGGTGCACCTCTCACACAATGGAATGGTAGAGGGAAGGGAAATAATTTGGCTCCTATTTGAGGGGCTGGAGCAGTCGCTTCAAAGCAGTGTGCCTGGCTGAGGCTTTAACCGGCCTTCTCTCTGCATTAGATGTGCGTCCTGTGATGAGCCTTTGAAGGGTGCGGGCAGTTCTGGCTGGGAGATTGCGATTGCATTGCACGGGTGTTGGGGTTCGGGCTTCGCAGAGAGACTTGCAAGTCGGTGGCTTCCCCAGGATTGTGCTGCTCTAAAAAAAGCCAGACTGAAACATGTTGACCTAAAAGCTGCAATGTGACTGAGGCAGCTGTGTCATTTTTGGATGCACACGCTCATATATATACATATATATGTGTATATATATCATAGCGGAAGGTGATGTGAATGTGTGTGTGCGCTAGCTCCCAAGTCAGCTGTGGTTGGCTTGTGCAGATTAAGGCTTGAGTGTGCGTTACAGATGGCAGTAATAATGATCAGATAGCCCTTGTAATGGAGACGGCCCAGTTTGTAATGGCTTCCTAAAACAACACATGGAGTGTCTTTACGAGGCCACAATCCGCCCGGTTATCACAGAGCAAACTGTGTGAATGAGAATAGCATCATGTCAAACAAGCTATTTATTAGCACACACATCACACACACACACACACATACACACACACACACACACATACACACATTTCATTTTAATACCGACAGCCTGCATCTTGCTTGCGCTCCGCTTGTTAAAGGCGAGTGTTATCAGAGGAGACACAGACTCCCGCTACACCAGTTAGGCCGTCCTCCCCTTTTACATCCACTGTTAATGAGCCTAATGATGTGTGTCTCCGCGATTGCATCAGTCAATATGCTGTTCAATATGGGTTTTAGAAACCCACTGACAACTTAAGCATGTCCGCCTGGATAAGATCTCCCATCCAAGGGAGGAAAGAAAGAGCAACTAATTTGTCTTGGATTGGATGGGACATGTGTAGCTGTCTTTTACAATCATGGGCTGAGATTGTAAGCAGAGAATAGACTTGTCACTCAAATTCTCTGATAAGAAGCTGCTTTTAAGACACAGACGGCAGCTGTGTATTAAAATCACTGTGTCCTAGTTAGAACGGCGCCTGGTGCTCTCTTGTGTTGAGATCTGTTGTTTGTTTGGTGTTGATACTTCTCAGCTCTTTTTGTCTTCCTGTTGTGTTCCTTTTAGATTTCAGTGCGGGTTTGGTTTTGTTAAGTTTTTATGTGTCAGAAGGGGTTTAGTTGGAGTTTTATTTCAGTTTATGTCAGAAGGTGTTTACTACATTAGAGACCAGGGTTTAGCTTTATGCTTTGTCGAAGAGTTTATTAGCCTCTGTTTAGTGATTACAGATGTGGTTTTTTTCTCATTCCTGTTTTTCTTTTTCTAACTGCGTTTGGCTTATTATTCTTAGTCTCATTAGTTAGCAAAGCTTTCAGCACATGTATCTAAGTTGCTATTTTTTAAATTTAACTCACTGTGCTAATGTTGGTTTCTTTTCTAAGTGAAAAATGCACAGACGTGGACCCCTGTGACACTGATAAAACCTGTTTCTTTTATAAACCACACAGCATTTGATTGATCTGTCTCATGGTCTTGATCCCTGGGCTCGGCTGATTAAACCTATCCATCAGCTTCTCTTATCAGCATCCTAACAGATCGACTGCAGGACACTGAACTAGAACCCGTGTATTGTTGTTACACAGAAAAAGTCAAAGGCTAAGGACAGGGAGGGGAGAGGTTTTACCAGAACTCATCCCTTCAAGGGCTTGTAAGTGAACAAAGCTTAAAAAAAAAAAAAAAAAATCACCATGTTGTTTTGAACAAAATGCTTCTGTGGAAAAAGGTTTTGAGCAACTCTTAAATATATTTCATGGTGTTGTCATGAGTAAGCTGCACGCACAGACACACACACTTTTTTTGTCGTGCATATTGAAATAACCTCTAAATGAGGTCGAACAGTGGCTTTGCTGATTGTGACAAGAGTGTTTCCCCTCTAGTGGGAAATCATGAAGTAATGTTTCCTGTCCGCGGAGTGTCAGCTCCCCACTAGTGATGTGACCCTGCCCCCAGTCACAACTCACTCAGACATCATCCAGATCATGACATCTCTTTCACTGACAGGCTGTCATTCACATGCCTTTGCAAGCGCAGACACATACACACACGCACGCACACGCACTGGGTTGTACGCACGCAGACGTGCTCTCGTGCTTGCTTGAAAACGAGGGCAGACGAGCATGGCAGCTGTTATGAATCATCTGAATGATTTGCAAGTCAAATAGCCAGTTTCATAAGATGTGCCTGTTATTTTCTGAAATAAATTTGAGTTTCTCATCTTCCGGGTGACTGTTAAAGCAAATACATCAAGGCGACTAAAACGTGGATGATTGCATGTCACTTTGCTCTCATTTATCTGGAAGCATCCATTACCATCATGTTGTCAAGTCAATGAAAAAAAAAAGCACCGGAAAAGCCAACAGATGGGCTTTTATACAGATGTATGATTTTGGGACAGTTTTGTTGAAAATAAAGCCTTTTTTTAAAAAAATCTTTTTGCTTATCTTAAACTTCTTGAATGGCATTGATTTATAATTCTTAACATCCGAAAAGCAAACTGTTTGAAACAGTTTTACATAAACACAGACTTTATTGGTGGATAAGGATCATATCTGCATGCTTGTTTTTCGGCACTCTACAGCATGTCAAAATCAGATAGTGCTGAAGTTTGCAACTTGCTGTCTTATCAAGTAACAATCAAACCAAGTTTACGTAGTCAAAAAAATCATGTTGGAAGAAAATGGTTTATTGAAACCCTGTTGCGACATGCCCTGCAGAAGCAGGTGTGGACCTGCTAGCTCGCCTACTTGCCTCTAGTGATTTGAGGGAGGAGGAGATGGAGGAGTGTGAGTGCTCCCCAAATGCTAGACAGGAGAAGTTGCCTGCATGGCACATTCATTAACCTGGTATCGAGCTAATCTCCTGGCTAATTCATTTAGTCCTCCGAGCACTCCTGTGTATTAATATCCTCTCCGTGCTGCCGCTCATGGGATGCAGTAGGAGCGTAGCCATGGCGATGATTGTGTCATTATTTTGCAGTCAGATGAGTGATATCCCAGAGGGCTGTAGCTGGGTTGTCCAGGCCGGTCGAGAGGGACTGATTAGAATTGCAAATGGCCGCCAAGTGTTGTGTTTATTGTGTGTCTCAATATTGGAGACAATCAGGCGAATCAAAGCCCTCAGCTGGAGAGATAGGACTGAGGCACGGTGGGCCTCTCTGGTTGGCACCATGTCCTCAGTGCTTGCACAGTGCTTTGTCCCCCCCCACTCCCTCTCATCTCCTCTCCGTTGCCCTCTCCCTCGGTCGAGTCTGTCGTGTGTGTAGGTCCTGAAGTACGTGGACACAGCTGGAGAAAGAGAAAGGGAGGCAGAAAGAGCCTCTAAATCTAGTGCACTCAATCATCTGTAGTGTGGCGGTCCTCTCACACAGCTGAGAAATATTAAACACGCTTTATGATAATGAAAGCGCTGGTGACAGACATAAATATCAGCGGCAAAGTGCTAAAGGATTAAAATGTCTTGTACGTTTGCTCATAACACAAATTTGTCATTGATTTCATGGCTTCCTGAATCGTTAGAGACAGAATTATCAGCTTTTCATCAGTGGAATTTCTTTTTTTCTCCCCATAACCTGTCTATGATGAGGTATTTCGTGTAACATATTATCAACCCAGGAATATTCAGATATATACATGCAGTTCTGGTGTCAGGCCCTGAAAATGAAGCCCACTGGCAGCGCTGTTTTCTTATAGCGTGGTAAAAAACTGTGGTGCAAAGTGCCTTAAAACACTTTCTCCCCGCAAATCACTTGTGAATTGTTCTTTTCAACGATTGGCCATTACTTTGTTACTAAGCGGCTGTTTGCACAAGAGTCGGTGAAACCCATCTGAAAGCCATCCAGTGCTGTTGTGTGAGACAGGAAGCTAGTGTTTTAGCTCACCGTGTAATTCACTCTGTCAGTTGCACACAGAGAGGCCTATCTTCTCCTGTTTTGCTACTGTTGCCTTTTAAAGAATGAGTGTGTGTGAGTGTGTGCGCGTAATGTACATGCACATGCAAGAATGTGTTTGTGCTCTCATGCATGCATATGTCCCTGTTCGAACACAGGGTAATTCCTCGGGTCATACATTGCTCCCCATATAGCACCGCATGACCAGTCACAACAGGCATGTGAGGCCCAGGTACGGGCATGCACAGTGAACAGGTATTGCTACAGGGAAATGACTGTTAAAAAACGAAGCTTTACTGCACTACACACACGTTCTGTCAAGCTTGCGCCGCTGGAGGCTAAATGAAAAACTAAGTTAAGAGGAATGCGTTCACACTTCACAGAAATCCCTTTACAAAAATCCCTTAGATTTACTGTGAGCTTTTACAGTGACTTGTGAATGAAGGAAAGGCCAGTATAAGCCATCATAAGACTTACATGTCCGACATGATGTGATCAAGAGTCGCCAGTATCAAAAGGCAACAGTCAGTGCATGTGAGAAGCCGCAGTTCACCGCCCGTTAAGACAGTGATTTGTGCTTTTGAGCTTGACAAGCAGTTGATGAGAGATTCTTCCATTTGTGTGTGCGTGTTTGTGTTTTTGTGCGTGTGTGTTTGCGCGAGAAGAAAAAAGAGAATTCTTGAGAATGAGTGCGGGTCAGAACGCCGACGTGGCTGTTTGTGAGTGTGCGAAAACTGAAGAGAGAGTTCGTGAGGTGACATCTCGTCAGCTGTTTGACTTTCCCAGTTTCCCAGGGAAGCAGATTCAAGAACAATGCAGAAGAAAAACCACCAACCACCGACAATAGAAATGCCACCAAAAAAAGAAAAAAGGCGCTGTTTGTTGGTGACTGAATTATTGCCGTTGCTTGAGATTGCAGACAGGGGAAATGTGTGAGTGACTGCACTCTGCTTGTAGCAGACACATATCACCTACCGGACTCCTCTAGCCATTCATCTCCCAGCACTCCTCACAATAGCAGGAATACATTAAAAAAGAGTGAGTCAGGAGGGGACGCAAGATAAATATTGTGTTAGTATTTCCCTCCCTCTCCCTTGCAATTGTCTTTCACATTGACAGATGAACAATGAGAGTATTTTGAACTTTGCTGCGTGCTATCTTTTACTTCTGGGTTCAGAATCGCGCTGTCAAAGCCAGACGTGCTCTGGCAGGGATTGATTGATTTGCTTTCTGTGCACCATGTCTTCCCTTTGTTCTTCCAAGAAGGCTTTGGTTTCTCTCCAGCACTCCAGACTCTCTGTAGCTGTGTCATATTAACACCTGTTAACAACAAACAGACTCATAAAATATCGATTCGGCTCCCCCTTGATCATAAAATATTGCAATAAAATTCAAACTGGAAGCACTCCTTCTGCATTCTAGAAAAAGATACATGTGAGCCTGTATTTTGGCAAGTCTTGTGCTTATGACGAGTGGGGAAAGGCCAAAAAAATTAAATAGGCCATCATTTCAATAATAAATATCACATTAGCTCTATTTATATTAAAGGAATAGCTTGAAATTTGGTTAAATATTCACCTTTTTGCTTTCTTGCCGGGAGTTGATTCCACTCTCGTGTGTACGCTAATTATAAGGCTACAGCCAGCAGTCAATTATTATTTATGCTAGCTTAGCTTATCTAAAAGACTGGAAGCAGGGGGGAAGGGTTAGCTTGTAACAAACTCTGCCAACCAGCACCTCTAAATCTTACTAAATAACATGTTATATCCTGTGTGTTTAATTCCGTACAAAAACCGGAGTGTAAAAGTGACACAGAGCAGTGTGACGGGTGGTGCTGGTCAGCTTTGGTTACCTTCCCACAGAGCCAGACAAGCTGTTTCCCTTTGTTTTTTAAGTAGTCTCCGTGCTAAGCTTACCAGCTGCAGGCTGCAGCTTCATACTTTTTTGCCAAGATATGAGAGTGGTATCAATCTTCTAATTTATTCAAGACAAGAACGCAAATAAGTATATTTCCCCAAATACTGAGGAAGAAAATACCTTTTTAATAAGTGGTGTCAGGTTTGTTTGGGAGATATCTTCTGGCTGATTTGATTCCCAGATGTGTCAGTGCCAAAATACTGCTGCGCAAGGAAACTAGACCCCCCTCCTTCCCCTCAGTTTGTCTGAGAGTCAACTCATTCTGAGCACAAGTTTAAAAAATTAGCTAACTTTAGCTTGCAAACCGTAGCCTGACTCTTCATCCTCAATGAGCCTTTCACTTTGCTTCATTATTCAGTCTAAAACTGGGATCCCTCCAGTAATTTTTAGCCATGATGAGATAGGAGAGCAATTGTTAAAAATTGAATTTAACCATGACTGGCTCTATCGAAGCCAAACAGAATTTATATAATTAGTGTATAATCTGGAGCTGTGTGCCTGTGCTTGCTCGCGTATGTTTATTGGTACATGTGATGTGTTGATTGAGTAGCAAAATTAAAGGGCGGGTTTTTCCGCGGAACGCTTTCTGAGGGCTTATCGATGGGTGTGGAGATACAGAGCAGAAAATGGCTGCTGGTTAGCGGTCCGGGCCAGCTGCATGGGTTTGATAATGGTTATGATTCTTTTTCTCTCTAGTTTCTCCTCTGCTCCCCCAAGTGGGAGTGAAACACAATCGGGTGAGTGTGAAAGATGCTATTGTTCGTCTGGGAGGTTCTCCTGCTTTTCTCCCCTCCTGCTCTGTTCGGCACTGATTACAACCTTGCATCCTGGTCCAGCTCTTGACTCTCTGCTCTGCAGCCCTGAGTCCTGAGGGATTCCTCTCTCTACGGCTGTCCAGCCCCCCCCCCATACACACACACCCACACACCCACACACACACACACATCATACACAAACACACACACACGCCAACTCTGGCACATTTGGGGTGTCTGGCACACTAACACACACACCGTCACCCACTCAGGCATGTATGGACACACGTATATCTGCACACACACAGTCACACAAACACGCTCACACATACAGTGGGCTCGGGCCAGGCGGGTTTGGCAGCGACTGTAGACTGGGCCTGTGGAGAGATCTTTACGGAGCATGCAGAGCCCATCTGTGGCTGCTCCTCAGTGATGGGAGGCAGCTGGCTGTGTGTGTATGTTTGCGCATGTGTGTGTGTGTGTGTGTGTTGTGTCGTGGCCAGGGAAAGAACCAGGCGAGGAGGAAAGAGTCTTGTGTGTGTGTGTGTGTTTGGGTCACAGCGCAAAACCAGAATGAGGGCTAAAGCCACTCTGAAACCGACCCAAGCTCTCTCGTCTAGCTGAGTCAAATCTTCTCTTCTCTCTTCCCATTTTCTATTCTTTTCTCTCTTTTTCTCTCCTCTCTTCTATCTTCTTCTCTCTTCTTCTTCTTCTTCTCCTCCTCACCCCCAGCGCTCCAGCTGGAAGAGCTCAGTCCCTGTGCTCCCGGATGAATAAGTGGAGACGCAGAGTGCAACAGTCTGGGCCTTCTCTTGCTGTCAGTGATACCGTGGATGACGTTCAATCATAACCGCATACACCCATGCACACTAACTCCCCTGCTCTTAGAGAGGGATGGGCTCAGCACTGACAGAAACCACAGAGGCCATAAGAAGAAACAGATTATGCTCTTTCTCCTCCCTAATGACTTCTGACACTCGTCTCACTCAACAGTCCTCTTCAGCCTGTTCGTCTAGTTACGACGTCCACTTCTGTCCTCCTTGTGGCAAGGCCATCTGGGCGTCATCTTGTTAGCTCATTACGACCACCGATGGTGTGATGCTAGCCCCTCATGTGACGGCGATCGAGGGCAAGCATACTGAGCTTGTTTGGTGAGCATGAGTGTGTGTGTGTGTGTGTGTGTGTGTTTGTTAGCCGCGCTCGTTTATGTATATGCGTGTGTCATAACTCGCCTGTGTGCAACTGTTATGAGTCACGCTGAATCTGATTTGCTCTGCATGCCAGCCTGTTGACTGAGCTAACTGAAGCTGGTGTGTGTGTGTCTGTGTCTGTGTGTGTGTTTGTGAGAGAGAGAGGGTGTCTGTGTTCACACGTACAAAAGCAGTTCTCTGCAGGGTGGAATTCAGGATATTCTGTCTGTCTTTTTTGCCTCTGACATCTTCATTTATGTCCTTGTAATGAGGGAAAATACCAAGCTTTCTGCTTCCCAGCCAGTTGTCGTTGCCAAGACTTAGTTTAAATGCAACTTGGACTCAGTTTATAGTTTATCCAATACCACTACCCGTTGGCGAGTTTGTCCTACTTTTCTATAATAAGGGTCAAATCCTTCCTGCTTTGCTAAACAATTCTGGAGCCAGATGGGCCTTGTTTTGCTTAATTTCAGGATCCTTGTGTTTGTGCGTGTGTCTCTCTATGTGTGTGTGTGGCCTGCACCAGCATTGAGGCGACTTGTTTACCGTGTTTGACATGTGAGGAAACTGGTGTGTGTACACTGCGGGGCGTGTGTTTATGTGTGTGTGTTTACAGTCGGGCCACCCTAAGAACATCTTCCCCTGCGACGGCCTGACAGAAGCCAGCTATGTATACAAGCATTCAGGCTGAGCCCCCCCCGCCTACGTACGCAGACCTATGACCAGCTCACCTTCCTGGTGTCGCTTCGAAAAACGCTAGGGGGAGACGGTTCAAGCTGCTCTCAGACCTGCAAGACAGACAACCAACAATTCATTTGGCTCGACAGTATTATGGATGTGGCGAATTTCTCCGGGGCCGTACAAACACGCTGACAGCTTGATGATATGTGCCTCTTTTTTTTCCCCCAAGTATGAAATGATCACACTGTGTCAACAGCGCTCGGTGGATCTTAACCACACATCAAGAGGGAAGCCATTTCACAAGCTGCTGTTTTAATGTTTCCATTCGCGAGGCAGAGCGAGCATGCGGCTCTATCTTGATGGATCTGAGAGTGGTTGTAGGCTGAAACAGTCCCAGCTAGGAGACAATTATTTAATATTGATTGACTTGAATGGGAACAGGGCACATTTGTACCGTATGATTACGCAAATCATAAACTGCCTCAGGCAAGCTAGCCAGCTGTAAATCTCTGCAGCTATATATTACACAAGAGCTTACCTACAACACACTTTTCATAACACAGCTTTGTGTTTTTGACAGACTTAAGTGTTGCCACTGTCTTGTGGGTGAATTACTGTGATGTTTCATAAGAACCTGTAGCATCTATGTGACCCATAAGCCTATGAAATATTGATTGAAATGACTTAAAACATGGCTGCCATATGGGAAGTGTCACCCATAATAATAGAGGGGAAGCAGCCACACTGATTTTGTGGATAAAGTAAAAGAGAAAAGATAATTGGTGAGGGAACACTTTTCCTGGCGTGATAATTACCACGCTGAGAGCAAGGGGAATAGAGTACCTGTTGTGGTGTTGATTGTGTGTGGAGTGTGTTTATGTGTTTTTGTTTTTTTGCATGATTCAGTGCTTTTAATGCTTTAAGAGTGAAAGATTGAATGTTGGGCTGCAAAAACGAGGCAGAGGGAAAGGTTATACCTGCATCTGGGCCGCTGCCATGTTCTCCCTGGTAGAGATGGATTGCCCTGTATGCGAGGTAGAGGAGAATTGATTTTAATTGATATGTATGGCATGTTCATGCCGCTGCTTTGGAGGAACAAATCAATTTGACACCATTCTGTTGATATGAGCCGTTTCTGCCTCTTTCTCTCACAGTTCCTGTGTCTCGGGTCCATTCATTCAGCGGCCGAGGCTGCCTGCCAGTGCTATGCTCGGGGCAGAGGCCTGAGTTGACTGGACGGGGGTGGAGAGCATCGGGGGGAGGGGGGGCTGGTTTGAGGCTCTGTGAGGGGCTTTGAGTGGGCCTGAGTGTAGGCGGCGTTTTATATGAAAGTCGGTGAGGGCAGGGCGCTTGAATAGGGGTGGCTGGGAAGTTGGGCTGGGAAGGTCCAGGATGCACCCCACAGTGCTTTTGTGTGCTCTCACATCCGTGTGTGTGTGTGTATGTGTATGGGGAGGTGGCGGCGGTGGTAGGGGGTAGCATATGTGAGATCATGTGCTCATATTCACCAGTGGAATGTAAAAAGAAAGGGAGGGGGGGTTTCTTCTCCTCTCTCGTCTCTTTCCCTCTGCCTCGTTGTTTTCTGTTCTCTCTCTGCTGTGCTGTAGTGTAGGTCTGTTTGTATAAGCTCTTTACAGGATTGAGCACGCCGTGGAGCCATCCAGATGAAACAAAACCAACCTCATTTGGTTGTTTTGAAAATGATTCTCTTTATTTTGCTTGGTTCAGGCAGATCCACCTCGTTTGACATGAGGGGAATAAAGGCTCTCTCGTGTTCAGGGTCATTTCCCAGAAACATCGTTTGTATCTGCACGGCTCTTCCTCTGTGCACTCTAACTCCTTTCATCAACAGGTCTTATAAAGTCTCTAGACAACATGAATGAAAGATGCAATTCAACCTCCCTTTCTCCCCCCTTTTTCCCTTTCGACCTCCTCAAAAGTACAATAATCTTCAGTCACTCGTCTCCTCCTCTCCATTGCGTGGCTGTGTGTAGCACCGGAGTGGCGCTGATTAAGCCAACAGAGAGACAAACGGGAGACAAAGTCTCAGCCCACCAGTTTAGTTTCACATCCTGGACTGGAGCTGGGCCGCAGCTTGCCAAGTGGAGGGCTTTTAAACTGGGCTAAACACTAATTGCTGCCCTATTTCTTTTATGTTGCTTCTTTCCCATCTGCGATGGCGCTTCCAGACCTCCACAGCAGCCAGAGCCTCATTATAGCAGACAGTTAACAAAGGCTGGGAAACAGAAGCGGAGAATTCACTTAGGATAGCTATCTAACCGCCAACTAGGAGGCTTGCTCGGAAAATTGAATCAATGACAGGGGCCGGCTTGTGATTAAATCCTTCAGGGATATTAAGATATTAAGATTTTGGAAATCTTAATTATTCATCTAGGTTGTTGCGGCTCGCTTTGATGATGGAATAAATGGGTTGTGAAACTGAGAAGGGGGCCGTAAGGCTCATTGTTTTATTTGAGAGCCAGGCTTTTCTATCAGACATTTTACCAGAATATTTCAAAATAAAAGTGACCAGTGATTTCCCCGCAAAGAAGCTAGAAAATAGTAAACATCTACTTGTTGAATGAAACAAATCAAGGTCTAATTGTGATGTTTGCCTGGTCTTTTTCTTTTTTTTCTCCCCATCTCGCTTGTTTTTCTGTAGGTGTTTTTTGTGTGTGTTGAGAGAGAGGGGGCAATGAGGGGAGGGTGTGGGGGGGGGGACTGGGAGAAAACAGAATGAGGGAAATGTTGAGGAGGTGAATGAGAGGGAGGGATAAAGCTAGAGGGAATGAGATTGGGGAGCAGAAATAGAGGGGGCTGAGATTGAGGGAGGAATGGAGAGAAGGTGGTGAGGAGGTGGGGGGGGGGTGGTCAGCAACAAAGCCTAATGTTGCCATGGAAACTTGTTTATGCCTCACTGATGCATCTTGTAGATCCAATTAGAGACTGATTGTGTCCGTGTCTTCATAGACACACGCACGTGTACCCTGGCATGGTGTGCACACACACACACACACATACACAAGCATGAAAACATATGTACACTCTCAAAAAGCCCCCCCTCTGCCACACACACACACACATACACGCACCCACACACGAGCACATGCAGAGTGTTGCTGCTGAAACCCAGCAAATTGTTGGGAGAGGTAGGACAAAAGGATACCCCGCGTTCTCTCTCTTATCGGCCCTTGAATTAGCGTAACCCCTCCTCTCACCAACAGCCCCCCCTCCTCACCCCCGTGAGCATCAGACAATAGCGTGGAAATAACGTCTCACCCGCTCCCAGGTCCTTTCCGCGCATGCTTTCATGACATCATATTCAACCCAAAAAGAGAGTATGTTTCTTTTTTTTTTTGACGGACAGGATTTTGGCCTTTTTTGCAAATTTCATGTTGCATTTATCTCTTTTGTGAATGAAGTCATTTATTTGATAATGTCTCCCGTCCAAGAAGAATGGCCATGAATGTTGAAAAGGCCCTAATCCAATCATGTTCATTTTCATGGGGGGTATTTCTTCAGTAAATGGGACTTTTTAAATGATCATTTCTCACAATGGCTGGCCTTTTGCCAATGTTTAACATCAGAGCGATCATAAGCTCCCCCTACACTCACACACTGCTCTATCAGTCTCTTTCAGGAGGCATCACAGTCCTCCCTTCGCTGGGCCTGTCTGAAGAGCCAGTTATTTAGTGGTGAAATGATGTGTGTGATGATGAAATGAGGGGCTGTAGATAAGGTGAGATTACACTGAGAGAAAAAGAAGGGAGAGACAGAGAGGGGCCCAGCCCCTGATGTCTTGTTAAAACGTGAGGGATCAGAAAGAACAACAAATGCATTGCACGCCGCTAAATCCTGCTTAAATCCGCTGGCATGGGCAGATCTAGCAGATAGCCCCGCTGCTGTGCTCGCTGTCTGCGACCACAACACACACACACACACACACACACACACGCATACACACGGACATAAACACACCCGTGGTCAGTCCGGCTGTCTGGGTTAATGCTTGGCTAACTGGGACAGCAGAGCTGAACCATGTTGACATTTTAAGCCTCAAACAAGTCCAGAACAATGATTCAGCCCGTCTGCCCCCCCATCAGACCGCAGCCTCAGCCCATTTTGCTGACCGACTCGTTCACATACACACACACATGCAGACGTGCATAAACATACACACCACTGCCCAAACACACTGCAAGTACTCAGTGTACCCCCGCCCCCTCTCTTCACACACACTTACACACACTCTGTGAGTCTCCTCCTGTTCCCCACCTTGAGAGAATAAAGGAGGACATGCGCTGATCTGGTTGAGCTGGCAGCAGAGAGCGAGGTGGAGAGGTACAGTAAGGCCCTGATGGATTATCTTAATCCTGCAAAAGATGATCGTGGTGGAGGGAAGATGAACCAGGAAGCCTTAACCTCTGCGCTGACCCCTGTGCAATGTTTTCCTCCAGAAACTCGGACCTCTGAAGTCGAGGCAGTGGAGATATTGTGTTTAAGCACAGCTCTTATATGGAAGCCTAGAAATATGAAAAAAGAATCCGTGGCATTCTTTGGATATAATCCTATCTGTAGCCATTTCTGTGGCAGCCATTTTGTGTGGGGCCATCTTGTTTCCCTCCCTGTAAACTTTTGGTATGCTTTGATTCGAATCCAAGTGTGAGAAAAAAAAAACTTGAGAGGATTTGTGTGCAACGCTCTGCCGGCTAACGCTGAACAATGTCAAGCTGCTACATGTAGTGTTTTTGTGAGGCCAAATTAACTACACTCTGCCTAAAAGCCCATACCAGACAGATCTAAACCCGTAACTCCTATAGCTTAGAGTATTAAGACTGTATAAACTGTGGGTGAATTATGTGGCTGCTTTTTCAGACTTCCTTTATTATGTGTTAATAACAATTTGTCTTCTTTTTTTTTCTTTCTTTTTAATCCAGGTTTGTGCCTGGAAAGGGCCTGGTGATCTACCCAGACATTGGAGACAAGCTGGACATCATCTGTCCCAAAGCGGACCAAGGCAGAGAGTATGAGTACTACAAGCTGTACCTGGTGAAGAGGGAGCAGGCGGAGAGCTGCAGCACGGTCCTCGACCCTAATGTGCTAGTCAACTGTAACAAGCCGGAGAAGGACATCAAGTTCACCATCAAATTCCAGGAGTTCAGCCCCAACTACATGGGCCTGGAGTTCAAGAAGAACGTCAACTACTACATCACCTGTAAGTTTGTCTTTAAATGAGATTTATTGTCGAGGTTTAGCTTTTTAACCTTCATTTAACCAGAGAAGCTCTGACCGAACGGTGCGAGCAATAATCTCTACTTCACACTCAGTTACACACAGTCACACTTGGGAGTTTCCTAGTAAAACTGTATTTTAATGGCCCCTGCAGCAGCTCCACAGCAACAACCCAAGGTGACGTGTTTTTGTTTATGGCACAGTTACTGCAGTCTTTCTGTTCATCTTTACTGACATTTCTTCAAGTAATATTTTACTTAAATACAAGTTTGAGGTCGTTTTGTTAGAACATTTTCATTTTATTGCTAATGGAACAATCTGTACTATTTCAATAGTGTATAATAATTTGTTGAACAATTCTTTAATATCAAAATCATTTCCTAATAATTTCCAAGGAACAAAGCAAATAGAGACAGTGTTCAGTCAGCACACATTCATTTATGAATTCCAATTTGCTAGTGAACCTTAGAGAGTTTTGGTGCAAAAATATTCAATTTGTCTTCAGTAAAGCGAAAAGCTTGACTAAAGTGAAAACCAGAGTAAGTAAATATTGATTTTTTTTCAGGAAAGTTACATTTTTACCTGTTAAAAGTACCAAATTATATTTAAATAAGAAATTTCAACCTTTTATTTATCATACTTACACATAATTTTGCCTTTACAACTTATGTACAGTCAATTGTAATTTAATTGTTCATGTTGTGTCAAAAGTTGTAAGCAAAATATTTCTTCTCTCCGGTTATACGTGATTTTACTGAAAATGTCCTCTTAAAATATGTAAATGTTGTGTAGACTTTTTAGACGGAGCCTGTTTCACTCTGACAAATTATTACTAATTTTTCAGAGAAAATACTATGGATACTCAATGAGTAATGGTTTAACATTTAATATATTTTCTATGCCAGTTGATGTAGAATTTTCTGAAGTAGATTGCGTTTAAAAAATTAAACAATTGCAACAACAAAAAACCTTGGACTACAATGTAAAAATGTTTCATTTACATCTGAGCATTAAATTATGAATAAATATATTTTTAATATAAATAATGATAAAAGATTGAAACAGTTAGACATACTGCAACAGTTGTTTCATCTTTGAATTTGTTTATTTATCGTTGAATTATTGCATCAGACAACAAAGGCAATCAATCAACAACTTTTCTACATGTGAGTAAGTTTAAAACAACTGAATGGCTGTAACAGCCAGCTGAAGAAGCCCGAAGCTCACTTCCCCTGGGTCATCTTGACTTCAGAGTTCATTTAGTTGTGACTACATGTTCATCAGGAGCAGTTAGAGGAACCGAAGCAAAGGTTGGTGCTGTGGTTGGTGTTGGCTCTTTCTGCAGGCTGGCCCTGTCCTTGACATCTGTATTGTCAGGAGGAGTGATTGATTTCGAAGGTGCTGAATGAGGTGACACCCCAGCAGATTTTGCAACAGTATTAGATGTAGGCCGCGTTATTGCAACCAGCTGTTTGGTCATTGTAGTAGAAACCACAGCTTCAGTTGGAGGAGTCACTGGAGCAGAAAATGCTGAAACCACAGCAGAGGGAGGTTTTCCAGTGGATGCTGGGTCAGTCTCTGTGCTGGACTCTTCGTTTACGTCCAACCTGGCCAGAACTTCAGTTAAAGGTGCTGGTTCAGCAGGGGGCATCAGAGAGGCTGAACCCACAACACAGTCCCCTTCTCTAATGGGTTCAGGATGCTCTTTGAAGACAGGCTCTTTATGACTCTTGTCCCCGGCCTGAATTTCAGGTGCAGGTTCAGCAGGGGTTATTGGAGGAGCCAGTGAAGATGAAAACTCAGCAGAGTTTAACATTGGGCAAAGAACTGGC
>JAPZDZ010000026.1:6551193-6576541 GCA_029783805.1 Acanthurus tennentii | reverse complement strand
ATACAGTCATCAGAATATTTCTTACCATGTGATCATAAGACACCTAATAAGGTAAAAAGGTCAGTGCAATTACATCTAACCACAGAGTGCACACCCATAGCAACGACCTAACCACCCATGTGTCAGTGCAGGGCGCGCACACAAACCAAGCACGCACACACACACACACACACACACACACACACACACACACACACACACACACACACACACACACACACACAAGAAACTGTGGCTCCTACACGGGAGTCAGGGTTGTACAATATCTATCAAGAGATAATGTAATAAAGCATGGCATTAGTGCATGCAGGGCATGGGAGTCGCACGCCCAGCTGTTATCAGCTGACAGCTGATTGAATCATGGTTTCTTATCGTTTACACACTTATCACAGCTCATTCTCAGAACAAGGCTGTCCTTTTAAAAAATGACTCCTTCCTCATTCCTGCTATATGCCGACACACTCACTGCTGCCGCTTGAGAAGCCTTGCCTCCACCTCCCAGCCTCCACCTCACCAGTTCAAAGTCCTAATATGGCTAAAAGTGAAATGGTTTAAATGTCCTGCATTGGGCCTGATCTTGTGTCCTCAGTGGAGGATTCCATTTGTTTTTATTCCAGGAAGTACCCTCAGACCAAAGCCTACAGTGGCAGGCATAACTGTAATTTCTTTATTTCAAATAATTGTTTAAATTTCTGAGTGAAATTACTGAAAATTAAGAGAGAAAATGCAATTAGCTTGACTGCTTATACAAATTTCATAGGAAAGTTGATACTGTTTATTATGCAGTGCTACAGATATTAATGGAATTTAATTGAACTAATAGAGAAGCCAGATCAAAGACAGGCTCAAAAAGTGAATATTACAATTTTAATTTAATTTAAAAAAAAAAAACAACAACTGTATTTTGAACTTTTAATTAAAAAAGTACTGGTATTTGTAAGATCTTTGATTTAAAAAGACAGCTATGAATTACACTCTAAAGAAGCTCTTTAACAGTGAGCAGTCTTTCAGACCAGATTATTTTACTCATGGGTAGAGATACTTGACACCTCTTGGCATTCTTGAAAAAATGCTGTTTTTTCTCGCTGGTGTATTATATATTGGCCATGAGGGTCAAAACAGCATTTCAGAATAAACCAACAGCATTTCCTTAAAATACATTTCATAAAACACATTTAACAAAACAAATTCATTAAACATGCCCTCTCAGATTACAGAGAGGGTGGAAAAACTCTTCTCATTTATAATTTGATAAAAACCAAAGAATCAGAGTTAAAATGGGTGCGTTAAGGAGGGCTGGTGGGCTGTGCTGAAGTACCATGTACCCTGCAGTCATCGTTAAACAGACGCACAAATTCAAATTCAAAGAACTCAGTGAAAAAGTGCTGCATCTCTTCATGTCACCTGTGATTGGGCCAGAAAGGTGAACCTGACTGAACACACTGCACAAATGGCTCTCCGTACCAGCAGGAGGCGGTGGTCTGCATTTGTCATTTACATGGGGAAACCAGAAGACATAGGAGTGCGATTATGCAAACCGCTGTTATGATTAAACCGCGTTTTCCTACCATTTTAACACCACTGTCGTTCAGTTCCCAGGGTATTTCTGTGTGGTGTTGCATGTTCTCCTTGACTGTGTGTGTGTGTGGGGGTTTCCTGCGGGTGTCCCGATCGCCCCTGCCATCAAATACATGTACATACAGGTAAAAATTCAGCGCCCTTGACCTTGGACATTGGTCCCCAGGCATCCTACAGTGGCTGCCCACTGTTCTTCATGGATGAGTAAAAGCAGAGAACAAATTTCACTACACTGTAGGCTACTAAGTATAACTGCACGTGACAAATACAGAATCCTTTGTCTTTTTTTGACCCTCAGTGCCACCATAGTATGGAGGATAAAACAAAAAGAATTTTGGTGTACAAACAACATAAAACAACGATTTTCCTGATGAGGAGCAAGATACCAAAGCAATGTTCAGTCTTGGCAATTTGCCAGAATGGGCTACCTGTAGCGCTGAATGCTAAATATCCTGGAGAGTGTTCATATTATTTTCTACCTCCTATGTATACACACAGCATGCAGGAGATAACAAAATTACATGAACACAGTGCAATATAATGCAATCCAATAAAACAGCACTACAATTGAATGTTTCACAGGCTTTACAACATTTTTTTTCGCAGGTTGATTAAACTAAACTGCTTTGTTGCGAAGGTGTTCACATCACTGTGTCCATTACCTGTGTTCATCTATGCATGCATGCTCTCTCTGTCTGTGCTGCACGTCAGCCTGTGCAGGCTCAGTGTGTGCACACACTCGTCTGTTTGTCTCACCTTGACTTCAGTGTGAATGCGGCATACTTGCAGAGGACACTGGGACACAGAGCCCAGCTGGGGAGGGAGATGAAGCACAGCTGGGGATAATTAAACCCAGCACTGTCTCCATGAAGGGGCCAGGCAGCCAGGCTGGCCTGGTGTCCCCCCAGACAGATCAGCTTGGATTGGGACTGAGTACGCCACAGTGTCCCTCACTGTGTTCCCAGATCAGAGGAAAAGGCACAAATCTGACAGCGACTCAGCGGTGGAAATGTGTCTGGATAAAAACCCAAAGACACAGCTTGACTTTGTTGTTGTTGTTTTTTTTTCCCCTTACATGAACAATACGGTGATGCCACTCGTTGTCTCTCATCTGTGCATTGCAATGACAGACAAAACCAGATAATTGGCCGGAGCACTGATAACACCGAGGTTAACTGTAACAGACCTGGCCGACTTTATCGGCTCTAAATTTGCCTTGGCTCGGTATGAAGTGTGGAAGCTGGCCATATCACAGCCAGGGCTCGGCTGCATCAAGCTGAGGCTGAGGTTTGTCTAATTTGAGGAATGCTTTTTTCCCGTTTCTCCTCCATATTTCTGATTAATTTACAATGGCACTGCTCTCTGTCTCTGCCACGCTGGTTCTGTATCATTGGAAATGAAACGGTTTACTTTGGATGTTGTGTTAGAAAAGTGAAACCCTCTCCAGATCTCCCAAATATCTTTTAAAAACCTCGACAGAATGCCAACTCAAACAGCTTTAGAATGAATGAATTGACCTGTCCCACATTAAAGAAGCCTGTACTTGGTGCAATGATAAAACGGCACTTTCCAAGAAGCAGCAAACTTCTTGCTGTTGCCAAAGCTGCCGAGTTGAATGACCTAGCGCTCAAAAATTGCAGTGTGATTAATCAGGAGAGGCTCGGGAGGAACATACTGTCGGCTGTGGCTATGCTAGCACCACTGTTTCCACTTTGCACTGTTCGCAGGAGTGAGTTAGACTGCTGAACGGAACCATTTGATTACAAAGGCATTGAGTTGGCTCATTAATGATGCTGTTAATGGCATCCTCCATCATTCTGGAATCACTATGTTGTTGCAATACAGCAGGCATTTCACTGCCTTTATTAAGTTACACTTTACTGGTCTGTAAAATTTGACTGCAGACATTTTATTTGCCACTTCTTGATAGCTGTGCTTGAAATATGGGCAGTGTTGGAGCATGTAGGGGCATCTCTCCGGCTCTCCCAGTGAGCTTATCTTACACTCGTTGGGTTGTAAATAACACATGCCTGCCATCTCTCTTTACCCACTATTTGCCTACTTTGTTACAACCTTCACCTGTGTGCAACTCTGTCGCCTCGGCCATAAAAAGAGTTGAAAGAGGCCAATGGGAGATCATTAGCAGTAAGGTCAGTTATTTTTCTGATCAGGGACTCAATGGTTAGTCTGAGAATGTGCAATATGTCTTCATTACAGAAATCTTTATAATGTATTCCTCAGTAGTAAAGAGCCCGATTGCACGAGTTTTAAGTGAACAGCTACAGGATTTTTGATTAAATCCCAAGGTGCAGACTTAGATGAAATGAGCTTCATTGGCAGTGAAATTACCATTTATTGCCTAAACTTCCACACAAAATGGCATTTAGCAAAGTTCAGCTTCTTTTCCCATCACAGTCGCTTTCAGTGATGGTGATGCACAGATCTAATAGGAAGCTGTAGGTAAATCTGCTGAAAAAAACAACAGACAGCCACACACACACACAAACACAAAGACACAGAGGCCAATGCATGAAGACACGTGTTCACAACATGATCAGTCAGACATGAGTTGCAAAATAGACTCTGGGTGCATTATCAAGCAGATTAGGAACAAAACTGATAAAACCCTGAAAGCTGAGCAGCTTCCAAACAAGTCATCTGTTTGTTCATTTGGCCTCTTGTATTTACTCCAGTCTCTGTAACCAACAGAGAATGAGAACGACACTCATTTCATATCAGGTAACTATAGAGATTAGCAAACATGCTCCCCCGCTTCAGTTGCCATCGCAGCACTGATAACGGCGCTCCCTGCCTCAGTTCTACACAAACAAGGCGAAAAAACCAAACATTTTAATTTCAGCGCATCTTCCTGTCTGTGGAAGGATCATTAAACCAAGGCCTAATAAATACAGCTAACCATGATGGATGACTGAACAACTTCATAGCGCTCTTCCTGCCTCTGCGGAGATAAGTTGTTTCTGCGATGCTTCATGCATTGTGACGTCTCCTCCGGGTTCTTGCAGGGAGGGAACTCAGTCCACCTCTCCAATCCATCAGGCTTTAGAGGGAGGCTCTATACAGCTTGTTAGAGTAACACGTATGACCATGTAGGAGCCCTAATGAGCGCCGAGCTAGCCGGGAGAACCGTGTCTGGACGACAGAGAACATAAATCTCCTGTCCTGCTCCGCGCCCTGGGGACTGCACGAACACTAAAATCTTGTGAGTCTGCGTGAATCCACAGAACATGCATGTGTGTATGTGTGCATATGCGTGCGTAGCTTGCGTGCATGCTAACACACATATAATGCAGATGACTATGGCAGCATCCTCCGGGGAGTCTCATCTACCATAGTTGAAAGAAGCAGGTTGTTTGAATTATGATCTAACAATAGTGTTCCACTCCCACTCTATAAATGAATCCAATACTGGCATATCTATCATTACCAGCACTTGCACTCAGCTTGCTTCTTTTTATTTGGAACAAGTTTTAGAAATCAATTCAGGCATACTCTGAGTTGCACAGCCCATCCTGCAGGTAATAATAATTTCTGTCTGTTTTCAGACTCACCGTACACAAACTGCTGTGTATGGCATTGATCAGATTTAGTGCGCCTTGCTTTCTTCCTTCCTGCTTCCTGACTGAACTCTGCTATGTTTATCTCCTCTACCTCCGTGATGTAGAGTGATGTGTACAGTGGCAAGCTTTTTCCTGTGCTTTCCTCTGCCTCCTCGGGGTAGCTTGTCTCAGTGTGCGGTGTGTAATGAAGGTATGAAACTCCATTAAAGTATTAATTGAAGTTTACCTCTTCTGCAGTGGGACAGCAGCTTGTGTGCAGCTTTAAATTAAACTTTTTATTCGTGTTTGGGTGTCTGCATTAGAGAGGCAGAGAGACCGAGAGGTATGGACAGTGTGCCTGCATGTGTGCCACAGGAATTTGGACCAGAGTGTGTGTGTGTGTGTGTGTGCGTGAGAGAGAGAGAGAAAGAGAGACAGTGTATGTGTGAGTTATATAGCCCCAGGGAGCTGCTATGGTCATATTTTAATAACTCACAGTATGTTGGATTATGTACTGTGGGCTTGTAATATCACACCATCAGAGCAAAGCCCTAGCAGATTCTCTGTTAGCTGGTCCTTAGCAAAAAAAAAAAAAAACATGTATCAAGGGACTCGCCAAAACATTGTTTTCTGTTCTGCAGCACTTGTGAAAATGTGAGCTCCCACATGATTCCAGTTCAAAGGTATGCCTTCGCCGTTTTGTCTGCCTCAGCACGCAGTGCTCTCTCTCCTGGCTACAATGAACAGAGCTCCAGGTTTAATAGGCCTTAAGTAGCACACCCCCCCTTTGCTGCCTTTGAAGAGCAAACACTCTCTCTCTCTCTCACACACACACATGAACACACATACACATGTATATATATATATATATATATATAAATATAACACACATTGCTGTGTGAGCAATAAAAACTGTGGAACAGTGGCTAGTTCTCTCTCTGACACATCAAAAGGAGAGCTAAGGGGAGTAATGTGTGGAATGATGTGTGTGTAGACCAAGGCCGGGATGCCATTCATGGTTGTAGTGTTGTGGTTTTAACTGGTGGAGGAGGCTTTAAGGCTGTGGCTGGCAAGTTCCATACAGTAGTTTTAACACATGGCTCGCTGCAATCTCAAAAGCTGTTTGTGTATTTAAAAAAAACACTGTCTGGGTTTTTTTTTTTTTTTTTTTTTTTTTTTGTACCTGAAGAAATATATTTATATTACAGTCATGCGCTTGAGAGAATAACAGCAATAGACTTCTCCTCGTAAACATCAAGTAGCTCACTTATAAAGCAATAAAGACCATAAATGACAATGAGAGACATCTTGTTTTTGAGAGACAGAAAGTGAAACCAAACCGGGTGCACACACAGCATGAGTGCATCTGCGTGGGTGGGTGCTCGCACGTAAGGGCACATATGTGTGCTCACGTTTCTTACTGTGTTCTATTGTATAAGTGAGGCACTGAAGGAGGAGGAGGGGGGGGTCACAATTAGCTTGCCGCCGAGAGCATAGCCTCATCTTACAAGGCATGTTTACGCTTTAGTCATGCAGTAATTACATATGTCGTCTTTTGTTTTTATTTCCATAAAGTGGGGAACATAATGAGGGAAAAAGCAAATTAGAGAAAGAAAAAAGATCCTACATGGTGCTCTTTTTGTCTTCAAGCTCATTTAGGCCTCAGAGAACATCTATGGGGTTTGAAATGGGAAGCGAGGAAGGAAAGAGAGGACTGTAAACAGGGCCTTTGCTTCTCCTGATGGGAAACTTATGTTAAGCCGTAATGAGAATGCATAATGACGCAAACAAGCTTGATGGAGTTGGACATGGCAGCAGCTGCATTCAGGAACAGGAAACAGAAAAATTACGACATATTTTTCTCTTTTCTTGTTTTATTCTCTATGATATCCATTTCGAGTTGTAAGTGGAAGAAAAATGGCTTCATTAAAAGTTTAAGGGAGCATGTTTCTCTTCTTTTATATTTTTTCTTTTTTTTCCCCCCTCCAACCATGCACAATGGAGACGGACGTTGAAAAGGCAAGTACAAATGATAAAATAACAAAGAATAGGAGTGACTGCTCCTAATGGGACTGTTTTCAGCAGCTGCATTAACAAGCCTGTTTGATTTCCTTCTCCTAAGTGAAGTTGTCAGCCCATGTGTCCAGAGTGCTATGTTTAGGATGTCTAAAAGAGTTGTGTTTTCTGGCACCGGCTGATAATAAATGCTAAAGGGGTGACCTTACGTCTCTTTCCCCTGTGTTGCTCCACGGTCATTCTCAAAACAGACCCAGAAATCCTCCTGAGCTGAGGTCAAGAATCCATCATGTGTTTTTTTTTTTTTTTTTAACAATAACACACATTTCCATACTGGCTCTGTGAGAAACAGGCCTGAAGGGAGTGAGCAATGCCTCTGGCTGTAGTGAAACTCCTCTCAAAACATCATGAAAGCAACTTTTTTAAAACTTTTCAATCGAATCTCTCCAGTGTCAAAAAAGGTTAAAAATACTTGCACCTCTCTGAGAGTGCTTCTTTACATATGCAAATGTTAGAAAACTGAATTGTCTGCTTTCATTTCCATTATGTGAATCATAAATTTGCCTTAGATTTGCTTGGTTGATTTCCAGCTATGCTCGAAAACAAAAATCCATATTGACACTGTAAAAAGGAACAAAGATTAGAAAGATTATTGTAAGGAATGCCAGATTACTCGCCCGCGCACGCACACACACACAAAGTACACATATGCACAAAAAAAACCACACACTTTTCATAGACCAGTGTATTGTGAAAGAGTCCCATGATTGTGAATTACTTTACCATGACTGTTCTGATGAAAATGTATTGCCTCGTCCTTGGAAATGTGGCACGGCAGTCGATATGGTTCCACAGACTCTGTAATACTCTCCACTGTGAAGGCAACAGACTAAAGACGCTCTTTGACTGGTGAAACAATAGAGGGAGAGCTGGGGTGGAGGCATTCTTTTGCAGAGTCGGCATTATTGGATTTGGATTGTAACATGGCAGTATCAAGTTAGACTGAGAGGGGCCTGTGAAAATCACGCTGGAATCACAATAGACAAGGGCCGATTGTTATTGCACCGCACTTCCATTAATAATTCAATCATTTGACCCGTGACATGATTTCCCGTAAAACAATCTGATCCTCAGAGGGCTGATAGAGATATTTGAAATCTATGAGTGTGTGTGGTGTGTATGTGCGCGTGTCTATTTTGACCTTCTCAATATGACACAGAACCAATTGCCTGAGGCTACAAGTATAATATTTGGAGGAAGGGGAGAGACAAGATATCAGAAAGTGTGTGTAGCAGCCGAAATGTGCTGTAGCATTTCCTGAACTAAAGATGCAGTTTGCCCCAAGGGTGCCCCTATAAGTACAAATGGAAAGGCCTTCCACAAACTATGCACTTAAAACTGAGCAGCACTCTAAAACGTACGAGCACAAAATCAGAGTAGTGTATGTGAAGTGCATTAAATTTAAAAAAAGTGTGGATGAGAGAGAGGGGACAAAGCTCTGTAATATTATAATGCATTGTTATAGGGATCACTACTGACAGAGAAAACATCGCTTCTCCAACTCAGACACACACACACACAAGCATGCAGACTTAAATAAATGTAGGGACGTGGATGAACACACACACACAGTTGCACGCATGCACAGAAAACAACACGCTCACATGCGCGCGCAGGGAAAAAAAAAACTGGGGTGCCATCTATCAGGCTGCAGACGGGAGCCTTGGAAGGGGGAAATCTGTCCTGTGATGGCTGTAAATGAGGGCTGTGGCGGCGCTGTCACATTGTGTTTGGCTGGGACGCAGGAGCTACGAGGGGCTGCGAAGGGGCGGAGGGCATGGACACTGTGTACTGATATAATGAACTTGGGAGATGGCTGGAGCATGGGCAGACACTGTGATTGTGTCACAGGCAGCTAGTGGTGCTCTACTGCTGCTGCTGTAAAAAAAAGGGGGGGGGAAGGAAGGAGCGAGGGAGAGAGAGAGAGATGGAGAGAGGAAAGGAAGTTCAGTGCAGAAAAAAAAGAAAAAGAGTGAGGAAGAGGCGCAGGCAATGATCAAGACAGAAAAAACAGAAGGAGAATGAGAGACAGAGAAAGGCTGGGAATGCATAAGCAGCCCAGCAGAAAAAAAAAAAAAAAAAAAAAAAACAACACACCACTAATCGCTGCTGGATTGGCGAGGCAATACCAGTGTTATACCAGAAGAATATTTACTCTAATTAGAGCCGGCTAATGTGTCTCCAGGTATAAAGGCTGTCAGCACTTTCCTGAGAATAATTAGAAGCACAGAGCATGCATTGTCCAGGAGAGCAGCGTCGGGCTCCCTTTGTACATCATTAACAGTTCACTGACAACAAAAGCGGAGTTAATAGAATGTAATGTGGTCTCCTCACCCATCCGTTTGTTCAAATGGTCATTAGGGTAATGCAGAATAATTCCTTCCTTCTGTGCTTCAGCCCCCCAAAAAAAACTCCCCAACTCCTCCCACCTCTCCATGTGCCCCTCTGCGACTTTTATTTTTTTTCTACTGTCCTGCCTCCATTTCCCTCTCTTTCCCCTTGACGGAGAATTTCTCTCTTCAGCCTCTGTCCTCCACATCAAGATGATAAACATGATTTCATGGCGCGTTACAATCATCAGTCTTCATAAAACACACGAAATCCTCTATAAAAGAATTAATTCTGCTTTGGAGAGACAGAGCCAAATGTATAGATTTACAATTCCACACTCGAGTTCCCCACCGTGTTTTAATGCATCATAAACACTTGGTGTTTTTTGGTCTCCGTTCCAATAAAAACAGAGAGCGCGGGGGTGTAATATCTGGAGCTGGGGGAAATTAAAGCTGAAGTTCCTCTCCTCCTCAGTGCACTCCCAGCTCTCTCCCTCTCTCTCATACACACACACACACACACATATACACACATGTACACATACATGCACACACACGCACACACACACAGTTAATCAGCAGCCCAGAGAGAAATCTAAGACCACATCTACACCCAGTGGAGGGAACCTGATACAACCACATCTTTCCCCCCCATCCCACATTCCCCTCTTTCTCTTAATCATCAACACACACATGCTCCTGCTGATAAATTAGACACAAGGTTCGGTATGATTAACTAAAGTCAATGAAGACTGAAAGTGATCTCAAACAAGGTAACCGTAGATGGGAAGTCTTTGCGAAAACATGAAGAGTGCATTAGAAAACCTAGTAGACCTTCCCTTTTTTTTCCATTTCGGCTTCTGCTGCTATTTCCAAAAGTCCTTTCAGTGTGCGGTGACAAACATAACCCTTCTGACTGGTGGAAAAATAAATCATACTTTCAAGCGAAGACAAATGCCTTATCCACTGGGAGTAGCCTCAGGCTATAGTCATAATAGCCTGCCTCTATTTCTTTCTGCCTCCCTCTCCCTCTTTATTTCTTTTTGTCTCAGGGCGGCAGGGAGTTTCCCTGAACTAGTTTTAAATGTCCACCCAAACCAGAGTTACGCAGCATAAAGATAGCTGAGGGCAGATCTGGAGCAAGGTGGATTTTCCTGCTTTAAGACTTAGTTTATATCCAGCTCCAGGATGTCGAGAAGCGCTGTATGCCCCTGCAGGCAAAACTGCTGCTCCTCGGCAATTTTGAGCAAACAAGAGAAAACTCATCAGTCACATCTTTGACTATCAAAACACAATTACACTCCACGCATGGCACAAGGTCGTTACTCATGTCTGATCTTGTGCCGCAGCCATAAAAACGGTAGATTTCCTTACGCTGCAATCCCTGCGTGTGTGTTTGGCCCGGCCCAGGCTTGGCCCGGCCCGGCGCGGGGCAGGCCAGCTGCAGAAGTCTGTCTCCTCTCCTCTCTCGCCTCCTTTGCTCTCAGTGCTATCAGGTTGCCACTCCTCCTCCTCCAGCCCATTACACAGGACTCTTTATGCTGCGCTAAAAGCTGCTCATGTTCAAACACTCCTGGGAAAAGCTCCTTAAAACACGTCAGGATGAGAGGCCCTGTCTGGTAAAATATTAATAGGAAGTTAATTGGTTGTTAATGGACTGGTGCATGGGTAGAAATCGCCCTCCATTAGATAGGCCACAGAAACAACCCATTCAGGGGTGTCATCTTACCACCTCCACAATCTAATTGTTTTCCGGTCACTCTAGCCGTGAGTTGCTGTAACCTGGTGTTAAAGACATTATCGCCGCAGTTTTATATATGGTCCTGCAAGAAGTACTGGACTCTTTGCCAACCACATTTCCCTGTGAGCTCGGTATTGTGGGTGTTCTGTTACGATGCGTCAAGTTTTAACTCACTCATCTCTACTTATTGCGCACTTACCTCCACTTCGATTTCAGTCGTGTTTTCTTTCGCCTTGTCCTCTCACATTCAAGGAGAATTGAAAGTCTCTCCTCCTGTTAATCCTTCCTCCTTCTCCACATCAGGAAATAATTTCAACTTTTGTTGTTTGTGGGCTGAGTGTTTGTGCTTTCTGTGGTTGCCGTTACCCAACAGGAAAAATCCCTCTTCTGCTAGAGTAGGCATGTAATATTGATGCAGAGCAGACTCGCAGAAACACAGAAATCAAATGGAATCTAAACTAAGTTCAAATGTTGACATCAACACATACATTTTTGATCAGTGCAAACCTACAAGACGCCATTCCTTTTAAGGGAAGCCACAGGGGCATGTGTAGCAGGGAATAAATTTAGAAATAAGTGATATTTCAGCATGCTTTTCGATTCCTACTTCGTTCAGCTCCAATTCATTTATGAGAGGGACAAATACTTGTTGAGAGTGGTTGTTCAGGAAATGGGACTTAAAATGGCGGTAGAGGTTACCCAGACAGACTGCTTTTTACAGTTTGGCCTTTTAAATGCACCTAAAATAAACCAGCTCTGCCAGATATATCATTTTCTGGTTGGCCATATAGACTTTTGTAAATAGGCCTTTTGTAAAAAGAAAAAAACAATACCATATTTTTCCTTACATCTATACTTTTCTATGAATAAAAACTGAAAAGCGAAAAAGCCCACATCCTGATGTCGTTTCCATTGATATATTCCACACAGAGGAGATTTTACTTTCAAAATATCTCTTGGGTTTTCACAGTTTATTTATAATTAAAATGCATTTTATATTTACTTGTCCCGTTTAATGCTGTAAACTACCCTCTCGTGACTCTGGCTATTTAATGGTAACCGTGTTCAAACACTTAGTGAATCCGTATCCAATTACATTACGAAGCAAATGTCAATGGATCTAACAGATGGTGTCTTGTACTAATGCTGAGTTTTAGTTTCCTGGTGCAGGTCAAACAGTCGCCACTGGATGGCACTAAAAACACAGGCAGCGATTTCTGGTGTCAGATCGGCAGACATGGAGGCTTGTGACAGGTAAGATATAATGATCAAAGCCTCTTGTTTGTCTCTAATATGTTCGGGTTTCCTGATGTGATTTAATTACCCGGATGTGTGGACTGAGGTAATCCCAAGGGCTGAAAAACACAATGGTGGGAATCATTTCTGTCTGCTGTTTTGTAAAACCTGTCTGACCACTTATTCATAAAACAGACTACCAGACAAAAACAGGGTGATAATTCACCGCATTAACAAAAGCCTGCACAGCAGTTTACGACTTGTAACATTTCCTCATTTAAATGTATAAAAATAACTGAATCGTTCTACGTTTTTTTAATTGTGTGGGCTAACATACATCCAAAAGTTTCCAACAATGTTCCAACTCTGAGAAAACTTCAATATTATTTGAAATAATTGTAGTTTTACTTTCTGTGACCTATCAACACAAGTCAGAGTGAGGAATCAGGTCGGCAAACGTGACTAAACGTAACGTAAATATGTTACAATTTGTGCTGTCTAAAAACACCTAGACCTGTACTATACAGGTAGTTAAATTTTTGACTTACCTTATCTGAAATCTTTCCAGTAATGTTAAATCGGTGGAGATGGTGCGTTTAATTTGGTTACCCGTCAATGACGTCATATCCCCTTCACACCAATTAACTTCCAGGTAGAAACCGGATGATGCGCCAGAGAGTGAGGGCCTAAAGAAAGTCAGTGAGCGGGTTTGCTGACCACTTTGTAAAGTAAATTTTGCTCACAATATCTGGAGTTAGCTTATTCATTTTCACCTGCAATGTTGGTTGATTGACAGTGATAACTCCCATGATCCTGTGCTACCTGTCACCACACACCCTCTTTTGTCACTTGTTTGATTAAGAGACCCTGATCAGCAGAAAGTTAATGCTGCATGTTCAACTAGATATCCTATGCACGTCTTTCACATTCCCCCCAGTGTCAACAAACAGAAACACACTCATGCTCGAGTTTTATTACATGTTATCTATCAGTGTTGCAACGAATGAGCAGATCCCTGGCTTGACCTTTAACGTTTAGCCCAAATGTCATAAGCTACAATGGACACAAGTTGCTGCACAACAAAGCACTTGCAAAGAACACTTTTAGAAACAGTAGAAAAGTTACACCGGTATGAAAAGTTCCAAAACTGTACTTGAATAATGCTTAACACTCAAAAACAAGCTTTTTTTTTTTCTTTTTTTTTTTTTTTGTAAAAAGGCACCCATAGTGTTAGTCGACTAATGAGTCATTCCAGTAGTTTGTGTGTGTTTAGTGCAATTATTTTCTTCTTTGTTTTGGTGTGCCCTTTTGGCATCACAATATTTATAAATAAACATTCCAAATTTGCAGTCATTGGCAGCTTTAGTGTGTATTTAACTTGTTGGCACCTTAAACTATTAGTCGACCATTATTTCTATGGATGAGAACAGCTTTAAAGGTTGTTTTTCTGTGCCTCCAGGCGAGACAGCTTGGTTTCTTAGCATGCATGCCACAACCGTTTATTAACTGTCAATCAACAACTTTGTTCATCTCAGGTGCACACAATAACATCCATTGTGGGAAAAGCCAAATGTCATACGACAGCACACAGACAAGCCACAGTGATGGGAACTCCGCAAATGTGTTTTTCTCATCGACTTACCTCTGAAAAAATGACATGCTGACATATTATCAACTTGTAGAAGTGTACATGCCAAGCTGGTCGGCCATACATGAGCTGCTGTGAAGGAATGCATGCTAAAAGGTGTTTTAATTGGCACCAGAAAACATTGTGCGTGATACAGACAAAAGGCAGTAAGAAGAAGAGAGGAGATGCAATCACAAGAGTAAAAGAATGTGCCGTATGCCCTTCTGCTAATGCACACTCATTGCCTCACCATGCCCAACTCTCCCCAGGTAAAAAAGGGGGCTCATACTTCTTTCATCTCATAAAATTATAAGCCCTCTCTAGCCATTCAAGCTTTTGCAGAAATGGCCAAAAGGATTGGGCTCTGGAGCTGAAGTGACGCATAGGAGAATTACAAAAGACTCCTCTCTAGGCTGGATGGTGGAAAAGGATGGGCTTGACCATGCCTGAGAGGATCTTGGGCACATGAACGCTCACAATCTCCGAGATCATCTCCGGGAAGTTGACCCGTGTCTGCAGGGACTGAGCCTGGATGAACAGATCATAGGTGAACTGGTGTAACTTCCTCACAATCTGTGGATGACAGGACGAGGAGAAAAGAGAAGCAGAGATCATGGGGGAGGTTATTAATAACAAAGACGGAATGCTTTAATGTGAACAGCGTTGAAAAAGAACAAAGCCTGCAGATAAAAGGGGAAATAACAAAATGGCACTGAAGCCTGTCTTTGAGCCATAAGAGGTGATTTGGAAAGATGACATTCATTGTGGCACTCTAAGCTCCACGGGCAGGGTAGAGCCGAAAGGGGTCTGAGCTGCAGAGTCTTGATCAACAATCCCTGGCTGCCCTGTAGCTCATACGAGATGTGAGCGGGACACAGACAAAGCTGAGCCTTAAAGGGCAAAACCACAATGAAAGACATTAAAACTGCTGCAGCTGGAAACTTTCCAGCTCTTCTGGTCACATCCAAGTTACTGATGTCAGGAGTTTTACTTCAATATTTAATTTTTCTTACCAATTAGTATTAAAAGCTCCATCTACCAGTGTTGAGGAGGACATGGCTCATTTACACCCTCTAGTGGTTGCTTCTTGACAAAGAAAATATTTGGTCACATCTCATTTAACCAAATAAATACATATGTATGTAGACATTTTATCCATTGTAGCATAATTTTTAGAGTTTAAAGAGAGGTAGAGGTAAGTAGAGGTAAAGGACATTACAAAATGACTTGTAAAAGGCAAAACACTTATTTAACTTTTCACTCAAGTTAAAATGGAAAACAGGCTCACATTTGTGCTCATGGTCTCGTGGTTCCTGCTGACTGAAAGGAGCTTTTTTGTCTTTTTTGTACTGCACTTTCATCTTTTACCCTCACCATAACTAAACTCATGCTAAAAGGATTATGTGTATCTATCTAACGTAAATTGCTTCTCTATTACAATAATTGTGATTCTATAATTTGGTAATACTAGTCACCAAAAAGTTTTCTGTGAGCTCTCAGTTTTAAAATCCAGTCACTGTTATTAAAGTTTAGAGGGTAAATTTTGCTATCATTTTTAAATAAGAAAAAATAAAATACATACATGTGAACAACGAAAATAGATAGTGTAGATGTAGTATACATACACAGCTACATGGCTTGTTATGAATAGCTGCTCTTTTGTTTGTGTTAAAGGTTCTACATTTATCACTTAACCACACCTAAACTAAAATTGAACTTTTTTAAAAAATAGATGAGTAACTGGATTTTAATTCTTGGAATTAATATATATATATAATATAATCTGCATGCAGCTGTAAAATGGTAACAGCCTTTGTGACTCGGGGTTAACTTTTAGATTTTATTAGGCACTTCACCATTTATACAGTCGATACTGTTAAGTGTTAACTTTTTCTAGAGATATTTAACTATCCATAGCTAACTAGTGTACAATTTCAAAATGTGTAAGCTATTTACATTCTCATTGGAAGACAGTTCTTGGTCGATCTACATTTTCTTTAACTGCTTTCATTTCATCTGGACAAAAACAGTCTTGTTAGAAACCCTCCCTCCCTCTAACCAGGAGGACAGGGGTCACATGGTGGCAGTTTTTATGCCAGTTAACCAGTCCTGGGTGGCACAAGCAAACCTGCAGAAACTATTCATTTCCATGTCTGCAGATAGTGCACACTATGTTGTTTACATCTGAAGATCTGGGGTGTTGCTGCTATTTCCTGTTAATACAGTGGGTCACAGGTTTGACTGGAAGTGCAGCCTGCAGCCTCTGAATGTTGATGGCTGAGACAAGACTGAGGTACCCTGCATGAGGACAATGTGTGTCAAGTATTGAGTTATTTTTGAAATAGCAACGTAACCACCAGAGGGTGACTGTCATTTCCCTCCTCATGTGCAACCAGGATAAACGAGCTAAAGCAGGAGTCATATGACCCTTTTGGTATGAGCACAACCTACGCTGATGGCTGGAGATTCACACACAAACTGATGGTGTACCTCAGGTTGTCACTTGAGAAGGAGACAAAGGAGAGGGACAAGACTGTTGTCAGGATAATATTACAGCCGGTAAAAGTCTGTAACTGAACCAGAGTTGTTTAAATTTTAAGCACAACAGCTGGTAGTTTGAATTAAAGTAATCCAGCCATGAAATGATCAAGAAATCTTGATGTGATGTAGTTAGTGAATAAGTTAAAGTGCATTGCAGTGAGTCACACACAGTGTTGTTAAACTTAGAAGGCGCCCTGTGATTTACTCCCTCCTGCACATGTTTTTCTGTGACATTAGCTAAAATGACATTTATGTAATAGTTCAGGGTCACATCAGGTTGTGCTTTCATACATAGAGTAAAATTGCATCTATTACCGACTGGAGGTAGTCCAGCAGCTGTGTGAGCTGAAACAGTCTCTGTGTACGGGTGGTCTCCCCGCGGTGGCTGGCCAAGCGGTCCAGCTCCTTGATGTAGGAGGTCCGCAGTTCATCAAAACAACGCTGGCTCTTGAGGCCCTCCACTGGCACTGTGACCACAAAGCCAGAACACAACAATAACTCGCAAAGGCTTTATCCATCCTATCAATTCTCTGAAGTATGACTGCACTCTCCTGAAGTCATATTTCACTTGCCGAATTGACATTCAGCTTATTATTTCAGAACATGGTCCCAGAAGACTCACTGATGCTGAAGAGGACCAGTGCCTTCATGCAGAGGAACTCCTCCTGGGTGACCTTCAGCATGCAGAACCTCTGGGAGAGCAGCTTCATCCTCACACAGTGTTCATACATACTGGATACTTGCATCCGCTCACTGCGAGGAGGGGGGGGGGGGCAGAGAAAAAACTGTGTGAGAGGAGAAAGAAGGAGTCCAAGGTACAACAAAAGGAGAAGTGAGAAGCCAAGAGAGGGTCAGGCAAGGAGGAATACAGAGAGGTGGAAGACGATTAATGGTGGCAGGGGAGAGAGCGAGGAAAAGAGGGAAAAGCAGCAGAGGTGAGAAAAAATGAGTGAGATGGATAATGGAAAAAGAGAATGACAGAGTGGCAGAGAAAAATGAGGGTCAGCAATAAGGGCAGGCGTATCCATTACCATGCAGGTCAGAAGCAGTCCAATAGAGTGACAGAGGTCTAATGCAGACAGAATGAGTATTTTGCTAATGTTGCACAAAATACCACCATGTGAAAGCTGCTCTAAGGGGCCTGTGGCTGAGCAGCACCTTCCCTCAACGCTGAAGACAATTTACTGACAGGAGTTCTTGTGGATGTACAGTGATTTGTTTCACAAACTCTGTTTTAAGTTTTTAAAAGTACAAAGAAAACACAAATGACAGGCGTTGGAGTGTCAGAAACATTTCATTACAGGGTGGAGGAAGTTGCGCTGCATTTGAAAACTTGTCAAAGTGAAAAGAGAAACAACTCAATGCTGTGGCACTTCTAACGATGTTTCATCAAGATGAAACCGAATAAATCATCTAAGGTGATCCCTCTGCGGCCACATATATAACAGATGCAGAGGAAACGAAAAGAACAAAACAGACTTGTTTACCCTTAAGAAGACGACATTCGTCGTGTGATTTTCATAATCTTCCTCTGAAGCTCAAATTCCACTGTGTCTTTCTTTCCAACCACGATGACAGGTGAAATCTCATGATAATTCAACAAATCCATTGTCACAGTGATTATTACCGCTGTTTAGGACCAAACTAACTTTCTTTGTTTGATAAAGAGATTGCACCTGGTTAGACAAACTTCTGTTAACTTTGTTTCATTCACAGTTCAGTGGCAGAACTCTACAGAAGTGACTTACTCATTGAAGACCAGGTCTGGGGCAAAGTAGAGCAAGGAGCTGTTAGTAAGTGTGTAGGACCTCCAGCCCAAAGCAAACACCATCACCCCCATCCATGACAACTGAATCACTGACATCTGATCATCCACATGCAGGTCACGGAAACCTGACAAAAACACACGTTGCATCAGACATCTGCCTGTGAAAAAACGATAGAATAACACCTCACAGGTCAATTAAATACATTTAAAGATGTCATACTAATAAAAACGAGGATACCACAGTGATGATGCACTGTTGTCCTTTTTCAGCCAGGCTTAAATAAGAACACATCACCCTCTAGTGGTTAATATTTGAACCTGCTGGCTTGCATTGCATAGGATTGGCTGCTCCACCGTGGAAGTTAAGTTGGCTGAAGTTTCTGGCAAGGCCTGTTAACTGCTGAGCAAGATCTTGAGGAGTAACACACGTCAGACTTCTTTGTGTCTGATTCATCTCTTACAGTGTCAACACATTTTCATTAGAGTGTCGTCCACTCTCTCTTGCTCGTTACAAGTCTGGCCTTGTGGTGTTTTGCTTGGCTTAAAATGCTAATAGTCTGTCTAGCATTACCGACTGTTACTGCAACTGAGAGTGCACAGCCTTGGCTAAGACACCTCACATGTAGCATGGACTTGTCTGCAATGTGCTACCTTGGCCCGGACAAGTTTACCTGGTAATGCCTTGGCCCAGCGCACCACGGTTACTAGCTGTCTCTCCCCCAGCTCATTGAGGCTGGTGAGCAAGGACGCAGGGCTGTCAGGTTGTCCATGGTCATGTCCTGCATTGACCACAGCTGGCTCTATGGCCTGCAAGACACTGAGCAGGGAGAGGCAGGAGTGCAGGGTGGGAGGGATGCCTGGAGCCAGGGACAGACAGAATGATATACAGACCAGAGGAATGATAAAAAAAGGGAGATAACATTGAATCTTTCATATTTAAAGCTGATTTAACATAAGACATGACATTTTGGTATCCTCACTTTGGACTCTGCCAGCTGCCATTCCCGCTTCCGAGATGACATCTTTCTTTATGGCCCTTTCTCCTCGTTCTCCAAGCCCCCAGGAAGCCAGAGGCTGCTCCTCGTCTCCGCTCCTCATCTGTCCGGCTCCCTTCAGCCTGCGACCTAGAATCCACCAGAGACAAGGAGGCGAGAAGGCAGCAAAAAAAAAGATAAGAAGCTTCTGTTTAAAGTTGTTGAGTCTGATTATAAGTCAGCAGATAGCTTGACAAATCAAAAATTGAAACTGGAACAGAACAATAAAAAGGGGTTACACTTAATAACTGTCCTCCCATAATTTAACTCTGCTATATTTTATAATCACTTGCCACTGGGCAAAAAACTCCCCAAGCCTCAGCAGAAATACATTTGTCTCACTGTATTTAAGGTGAAACATTTGATAACTTAGTTTTGATTCAATGCCGGTGAGATATCCGACCACCCTCACCCCATCTCTTTTTTCCTTAATACACACCACACACACACTTTCCACCTTCTGTCTGTTTCTCACTTCTTGTTTCAGTTTCTCACCTTTAAGACTCATTCCTGACATGAAGCATCTCTTCAGACGACACGAGGCACAGTTTTTCCGCCTCAGTTTATCAATGGTGCAGTCGTTCCGGCTGGCACACAGGTGGTTCTGCTTACCTGGTGGCACACAAAAGTCCTGAGGGATGAGGAAGCAAGTTGAACAATGTCTAGGCTTCCACTCACAGCAACGATATGTGGGAGTTTGCTGATAACAAATAACTCACCCTCATAATGTCAGGTCACTGTGCCCTGCACGAATGAGTGAGTGGGTGTAAGAAATTAAATCAGTGGAAAGGTAATTGCATATGTGCGCCCTCTTGTGTGTGTGTGTGTGTGTGTGTGTGTGTGTGTGTGTGTGTGCGCGCATACGGGGCTCACCCACCTGCAGCGGCTCTCTTGAAGAACACTTTGCAGCTGCCACAGGTGACTGCTCCGTAGTGACAACCTGAGGCATCGTCACCGCACACCTGACACACTCTCCTGTCTGAGAGGTAAACACTGGGAAAAAAATCCTCATGCCTACACACACACACACACACACACAGAGGCATAAATATACACTGAAGAGGGCATAAATATTGTATTTTTATACATGTAAAAACCAGGGCAGAAAGTAAAAAACACAAAACAACACCAGATCTAGGTCACAAGCTCTGACCTCACAGCGTCAGGCCCTTTTATCCAATCATCTCATAATATTAGATTTCCCTGTCATGATATGACACAAAGTGAAGTCGTCTACGGGACGATTAAATCTCTTATTAAATAAAAACTCTCTGTTAGTCCTAAAAGATTTTTTACTCTGGAGTCAGGGAGTGGAAAGAGAATCTTTTCCTTCATGTCAGGCAAAGAATCAGCAACAGGTGCTCTATCTCCTGTTTATAGTGACACTGATACATTAACTTGTTCTTTCGTGGAGTTAGTCACAGCACAAATAAGGACAGTTCTGGAAAGTTGGGGATAGGGTGAACTTTGATTCAGTCTAGGTGCGTGGTGAAACACAACTTGGCCAAGGCCGGCGTGAGCACATGAGGCTGTTAGAGCACGGATGCTAAGACACAGCAGCCTCTGCAGCTCAGCTTGGTATGATTCCACAACACATAAAGAGAAAAAAATACAATATAATACAAATTATATGTTTATTGGATTTTATTTATTTGTGCTGCCTAACAGCAGAAATGTTGAGTAATCAGTATATAAGCTAGAAGGACAATGCAGCTTTAAAGTAATATTTTGGATTTAAAAAATGCATGAAATTCAAAGCACTTACAAGAGAAAGACAAAATGAATGCAGACCAAATATAAACTTCGGCAGACTAAAAAACGTTCGTGTGTGTTCTTATGTTTTTTAATAAAAACAGATGAGAATGAACGAGTGCCAGGAAACAGTGTGACAACCTTTATACAGGATTTCCCTCTTGACCCGATGCCAACCAGAAGCAAGTGAGAACAAATCATTGTTAAAGCCTGTCATTTATTTACCTGAAACTGCGATCAGTGCAACCAACCCAAACTGAAGGTTCGGTCTTGATAGTGGAAAAAGTCGCGTGCCCTTGAGGAATTGCACTTTGGTAACTTTCCACTTGACCGTACTCTTGTGCCATCGCTGCTCGAGTGTCACTTCTATGACCCTGCTCACCCTTGCTGTACCAGACACAGTTGCATTGCTGCCTGGACCCATGAGAGGATTGATCACAATTACAGTATTTACACAACAAAGTATGTGCGCCAGATCCGCTACTCTGCGGCTCGGATCGCCCGCTGTATGCGCACCACATACCGGGAGTGTCTCTGTATCGGTTTGGATTGGCAGAGTAAGCAGGATATGGTTTCAAAGGTAAGTTCTCTTCCACCTGGGAGGGCACGGGAAGCTCTGGTAGTGGGTTCATGTACAAGTTTGATTCCTTGCAGACAAACGTGGATATCACTGGGCCGCGCGTCATGGTTTGCGCGCTGTCAATCTCACCCGATCGGAGTAGATCCATGCAGCTCACCTGCTGTATGCCATGACACATCTCTCCAAAGTCATCCTCGCTACGGATAGTTTCATTCAGCAGAAGTCCGCTACCTTCTGAGTTCATGCTTCGAGCCGCTCCCAAGTCCGCCGCTCCTCGGGAAGTGTTCTGCACAGTCGGGTCGAAGTCTGCAAAAGCGCTGCTGGAGGCGCACTGGTTCATACTGCCGAGCGGAGGAGACACCGTATCCAAGCCCAAGGACACTGACACTGCCTTACTGAGCTCAGCAGTGGTCGGGCACGCACAGGTGTCCGTACTATCCAACCGATCCCGCTCATTCATAATAAAAAAGAGTTTGACGTTTCTTCTAAATCAGTCAAGCTAGAGTGAAAGGCCAGTTTGCGTCGTTAAGTTTTAAAGCGTTGCGCTGTTTGGACAGGGAACAAATAAAACAACCCCTTTCCACGCCTACCATGAGAGACGGTCCTATGTCTCAGCGGATGGCAGATTCAGTGTATTCGTCCGTCGACGTAAGTTGCAACAAGGAAGGGACGTCCCGATCTGTTCCACGAGTGGAGGGCTGACGAACTTTGTTTTTTTTTTCACCGCAGCGTCACGCTGTTTGCCTTTACTTCATAAGTCACCGTCGGAAATCACGTAGGAGGACTTTGTGCTCTGGCATGTTGACCGGCTCACAAATACTGAACAACCCTAAATGTAACTTATTATCCCAAGTGGATTCCCAGCTCCTTTTCTCCCGTTACTTAGCTGCGAAAACTAACCACAAATATCGCGAGAATGAAATAGAAAATCGGTGTCGCCATTAGACAGTTGCCATGTCCGATCAAAGTATGTTTTTTTAAAATTGTTTTTTCCATTTAGATAAAAGATAAAACAAAAAAAACCCAAAAAGATAAATTATTTGTGTCAGGAGAAAAATTCACTACAAGGAAAAAGTGGTGTTATACGAAATAAAAGCAACAAGTCGTCCTGTACACCATTGTTTTTTAAGATAACACAAAGCATTCAAAACAAATTGCAAATATATAATTGACAGGGATGATCCGAAACGAGTCTTGATGGAGAGGTCAGGACCAAGAAAGAAGTGTAGCGGTGTTAACAAATAAAATAAAGCAAAAACCAATCACATTTTCATTAACTTAAGCGATTTTTCCTTTTGCTATCAAGTAATCAAATTAAAAAGCAGAACATAATTGCTCGTTGCCTTTTGCACGCTGGGTTGCTGTTTTGCTCCTAGCAGAAGACGAGACAGTGACATTGAAGGGATGTACTATTTTTATAGCCAACAACACATCAACAGCAATATTGATCTTTTTAGATTTTATTTTCAGCCTATTTATGCTGGATACACAACATTATTCGTGGCTGATAGTACGCTTTATTTTTAACTGAAGCTCATCCAGACACATTGGAGGTGCTGCTTGTCATTCACATAGGAAGTGATGCATTCAACACAGTGATAGTGTTTGTGTGTATTTTATTTCCTTGATAAAGAATAGAGGATTCAACAGATGGAATGCCCTGATAAAAAGTATAATTTCTTTGATCAGCATTCAGAGGGTTTTCATTACTTCACATGTTGAGACTGAAATGTTTGTAATAAGGCTGACACTTGAGAAAATTAGAGTGTGCTATTCATAAGTTTTGCATTGTGTGCTACCAAAGCTTGATTTGGTGCAGTCAGATGGCACAAGGGCTCTATATTTTTTATAATGCTTTTAGTTTGCAAGTTCTGCCTAAAATCTACATATGGAGGCTTTGCAAAAAGGTGAGGTTTTTTATATTGAAAACAAATTGCTGTACAATGGTTCAACCTGACTGACAGCTGAAAAGGTATGGAGAGAAAAAGATGCCTTTGAACAACGCTAAAATAAGAATTTAAGAAATCACCAGCCAGTGGTAAAAGAAGCAGGATGCTTAGCATTAAAATATGTGCAGATTTTAAATAGGAAAAGATTTCTCTTTCAGTGTCAGGTGCACAAAAATACCCCTAACAAGCTATAAATGCATTAGGAGAGCTTTTCTTAACACTTAAAATTTTAGGATGATGGCTATAACAGCATTCTACCCTGTCATACAACACTGTGGAGACTTTTCCTGAAAAACAGATATTATACTTTGTGTGTGAATTCTACTGTTGCAACTAGTTGCCACTAATGAAAGAAATAAGACAAACATTGGAATGGTGGTTCACATCTAATGTTTTTAGCACTGTAGTCAACCATGAATGTGTATTTCTTTCATGTACGTCTGAAATTATTATTATTATTTGCACTGATTTGTTTTCTGATGCAATCACATTTTCTACCTAAGCAATAATCTGCACCTACACTTCTAAAATCTCTCAGTGTATCTGATTTCATCTTCTGTCCTTATCTCGTCTTCGGTCTGAGTGGGCCCACTGCGGCCGCGCTCACATGGACTCAAATTCATCAATGCGTTGTTTGGTGTTGCCCTGACGAATCTGACGTAGGGTCTTGTATTTGTCGCGGCCCGCCTTCACATTCTCGGCGTGGATCAGGTCATTGGGGGTCTTTTTGCTCTCATCTACAGCTCCAGCCAACTCAGTGCTCAGGAACTGAAAGAGAACACAGACGGACGGTGATGAAAAAAAGAATCCTCTTCCTTCAGACTCTTTAGAAGACTATTCAGTAGCCTCACCCCTCTTGCCTCACCCATGTACCCCCTCCTCCAATTCCAATATGAAGACACTTTATTGTCCAGAGTTATTAAGTCCATTTTTGTGTTGAATCCACTCTGCAACATCATATCTTGTTTTGGTTGTGAGATAGAAGCCACTTTATTTTCAGTAGTAATAGGCCTGGATGGTCTGGATGAGATTTGCGACTTGAATGAAAGCAGCAGAATGATAATGTACCTGCAGCAATATTTAATTACATAGAGTGCACTTAGCTCTTGGTGAAACACAATTTTTGGTAGCAATTAAGCTGCCATCTTTACAGCAAAGTCAAAACCTCTATATGACTGCGTCAGCAGGCAACGCAATAAATGAATGTACCAAAACTGTTTGAAAACTTTGCCCCAACAACAGCGTCCTGGAAGTGCTTTTAAAACCAAAATTGTGCGAGATGGGATGAGGCCAAGTCACAAGCCACGGCTGAGTGTGCTCTGCTAACACACATCAGCCTTATTAAACCTAAAATGTTGTAAGTAAAAGTTCCTTTTTTAAATTACTACAAAAAGAATAGATTGAAACAAGTCCACGAGCATAAAGCAAGCAGCTCTGTGAGGTCTTAAAGGAAACTTTATATCTGTAGCAAAGTTCAAAGCAATTAATTTAATAGTTGAAAGGTTTTTCACTCAAGACTAAAGATGTTCACCTTTAGTCTTGGTATAAGAGGAAAATATGATGTATCACCTGGGACCCA
>JAPZDZ010000026.1:6519748-6532619 GCA_029783805.1 Acanthurus tennentii | reverse complement strand
CACATTTAATGAAACCATGTCTCTGTGCTTGTCTGAGTAAATAACTAGATGAAGTTTCCTCGTGTATTTGTGCAATGCCAGGAATCTGGAGTCTCGTGCCATCTGCTGAAAGAATGTGGTGTGTCACAGCCTCCCTTCTAAACATGGGGCAGTATGAAGACATGGGAGGGTTTGGCAGAGGAACAGCTGACTGGCTGCTCCTCCAAAGCTTCTGACAGTCATGCAGCTGACACTAAAATGGCTGCCTCGGAGTGAATCAGGAGAATAGAATAATATCAGGGCACATACAGCAAACCAATGCTGTTGTCATTATTAAATTCTTGGCTTATGTTAAATCGTCACACTGGAAACAAAAAATACACTGATAGGCTGTTGATTCTTTACTTCCTGTTTAACATGAAAACATGAGAAATGTAGCATGACACACCGTGTGAAGCAGAGACAGATATGTCTCAATTTCTTTTTTGTTTTCACTCAGGAAACAGGGAAAGACAGTCACAGTCACCAATCACAGACGGAGTGTCACACTTGTATCACCTTTCTAATTATAAACCTGAGCCTGGACTCTCCAAGAATGGAAGTTTAGCCTGGCCCATCTGTGGCCTAAAATTAGCCCCCACCCCCACCCCCCCCAGAAAGGAGCTCTGACACCCCTGTCAGTGTACATACACACATCTACACACACACACACACACACACACACACATACGCACAGAAACCATACTGCACTTTCCACAACTCCCAGCTCCTGTGGAAGCATCACAAACTCCTGGTGGACCTCTTCTTCTCTCTTTCCTCCATGTGACTAATTATTATGGAGTTTTGATACTTTTCAGTTCTTCTCGAAAGTATTTGGAAATAACAGCAGCAAGTGATTGGATGAGGTAAGTTTCTTGTTGTGAGGTCAAGTTTGCTGCTGTTGACACAAACCATGTAACTTTGTTTCTACTGAACAGACTCTGTAGACCTTCAGGGGAAGAGAAGTTTTTTCCCTATAAAATTCCCTGAAGGTCCACAGGTTTTTGGGGCCATATGTTTTATATGTGCTCTCTTTATTCAAGCTTTATTACTGGGATTATCCCACATAGTCCAACAGTAATGGTGTCATGTAAACAAACTGCATGATAGTACTGTTTACTCTGTCAGAGGCGTCATTCTTTTAAATTCATGTCGATATTTACTCTGAATTAAAACTCACTCCCAACAGAAATAACTCAATATGACAAACGTATGTCAGCTGTGTTTGTGTTTGGGTACACACTCATCTTTCTCTGACATTTTTGCCATTGCAGATGGAAGAGATTTGACTTGCATCAGCCTGGAGTTACATTATGGTTCTGGGCCAAGCTGTCAACATGAGTTTGATGGACATTTCCAAGATCTTTTCCCTGCTGCAGCCTAAGGAGGAGGATGAGGACAACGAGCAGTGTCAGGCCTTGAACAACGCAGTGAGCAGTGACAACGTGACCCTGCTGTCCGAGCTTCTGTCGCAAGAGAGTTACAGGAGGTCTATCAATGCGCGAAGCGGGTGGGGGGTCCCAGTAACCCCTTTGCGCACTGCCGCTGCTCTGGGACACCTGAGATGTTTGGAGTTGTTGCTGGAGCATGGTGCAGAGGTGAGATACACAGAGAGAGTTTTGGTGGACAGCTTTTAGATTGAGGACAGTGAGACTGCTCTTTGAGAGTGGGTGTAGAGGGAGGGTGTGGGTTTCTACAGCTGTGCCTGCTTGTGGGTGTAATGGATATAAGTATCTAGTTAAATCACTGCACTTAGCCATTGATTTAAAAGCCAAAGCAGGTTCTAACATTCTTCCTGCAGGTCTTCTTTATTTTATAAAAAATAATGATAAGGATATTAGATGTTCGCTATATTAACACTTAGGGCATTAGAGCTGCACTAATTGATATTTTTATATGAACAATAAATCAAGTAAGTGTAATATGTAAGGAGTCACTAGTAGTAAAATCAAGCTTGCACAAAATTATTACCCAAATCTCCAGCTCAGCCCAGTTCTACAGTTTTTTTGCTTTTTATTTGGGTTTTTCCTTCCCTTAAACTTCAGGGGAATGGTGGAGCGTTTAGCTGCCAGAAAGCCGGATGTTTTTCCCTCAGGAGTTGGTGGAGAGCAAAACAGAACTACAAGTGTGGTCATTGTTGGACTTAAAAACATTAGATTATCAATGTGAGCTCAGTTTCTTTTGGTTGTGTAAATAGAGAGGTGAAAATATCTCTGTGTTGTCTTTGTTGACATGTGTTAAAATAATTATGTAATGGGTTACACTGGTTGCCTTAAACCCATAATTAACTAAGTAAGATGAGAAATTATTGTTGTTTCTCCACAGCTGCTTATCTGATGTATGACCTCACACTGCTCCTCCCAAAATACTTTCATATCCCACCATGTGAATTAAGGGTTTATTTCATCCAGACAAAAGTTTCTGATTTGTGGAAGATTGGAAGATGAACCAAAATGGTTTTGAGTGAGTTTCATTTTGCTTCTGTTTAAAATCAGGAGGATGAAATGACTTTTACTGTAAATGGAGTCTGGTAGTTTTGATTGAGAGTGATATAACTACTGTCTCCGGTTGAACAAAGAAGATGTTATTTTTCAACTGAAGGGCCGATCTTTGGAAGGGATGCTTCCCGTTACATTGATAGACACTCAGAATGATGGAAGAAACAAGCACTTGCAGTAGAAACACACTGAAGTTGCACAGTGGCTGTAAGAAATGTATTGCAGCCTGATTTTGCTGCTGTCGCTGTTTGGACGACATAATGCCTTGTTAAAAAAGCCACTGTATGGTTCAAATAAATACCCTATATATTATATATTATATATAATATCTAAGTAGCACATTGCTTGCAATATCAACAGAACACCGGATGCACCCCCCCCCTTCAACACTGGAGTAATTAAAAAAAAAAAGTCGGCCCCAATTTGTCTCTTAGACACAAAACCATGAGAAATTACTGATGTTAGGCTGCCCTTTAAAGCACCAGGGTCAGCCAAAGCAGAAATAGTCCTTGTTTCCTTCTGTTAAAATATGTTGGTGTGCTGCTGTGTTTGAATCCAGATCGACAGCCTGGACGTGAAGGCCCAGACGCCTCTGTTCACAGCTGTCAGTGGGAAACATTTAGACTGTGTGGCCGCCCTGCTGAAGGCTGGAGCCGATCCTAACGGCAGCCAGTACAACAACTGCTCCCCGGTGCTTACTGCTGCCCGGGAGGGTGACGTGGACGTGCTCAGAGAGCTGCTGAGGTATGGAGCAGAGGTGGATGTCAGACCCAAAGTCCCAGAGTGGGCCTCCAATGCCACAGCCTGCAGAGGGCCCCTTTATATCTCAGCTGTGTACGGACACCTGGACTGCTTTAAACTGCTCCTCCTTCACGGGGCAAACCCCAACTACAACTGCACTGATGAGAGGATGTTGGCCAGGATCAAGCAGCCAAAGACAGTTCTGGAGGTGTGTCTCCGCTATGGCTGCGGGGTGGAGTACATCCAGCTTCTCATAGACTTTGGTGCAGACGTGTATTTGCCTACGTTGATCATTGACAAGACGACAAAGCAGAATGAAGCTCTGGTTCTGCTGCTCAAAGAAAGAGGTGAGAAACTAATTAATGTTGGTTTTAATGAGCACTGCGACATGTGACTGTCTCAAAGTGCTCATGTTGACATATCTTTATTTGTCTGTTTTTGTTCCAGTTTGTCCCAAAACACTAATGTCGCAGACACGGCTGGCAATCAGGAGATACATCCCCCTCGCCAACAAGGAGCCGGCTGTTGACACTATGGACATTCCTCTCATCCTGAGGAACTACCTGAAGCATGACACCTCTGAACTCATATGATGCTCACATTAGCATCGGAATATGGCCAGTTATGTTTTTTTTCTTACCTCATTGCCTTACACTCATGACTGGATCACTAGTTTCCAGCTTTGTTTTATTTTACCACATGTAGGACAAAATATGAACACACACAACCAGCCTCAGTATTTTCTCTGGCTACTTTAGAGGTGATTGTATTGTCCCAGTTCTGCAATTTTTATTTATTATTTATATATAAATATTGAAGTTTGTGACTACCAGTAGATTAAGCATAAATATATATTTCAGCTTTATGAGGTTCACTGAAATGTCTTGGTCAAACGCAGAAAGATGATCATCCTGATGGGCTCCATGTTGGAAAATCTGCCTCATCCTTGTGAAGTGTAACACCACAGTTGACCACTAGAGACTGCAGTAACACTGTCTTACTCTTTGAGGCAACTCATTGGCAAATTTTTGCGTCTCTGTTGATGCTTTTAGCCTCATATTTAGTTCTGTCTTTTTACAGGTGACTGTGAAATATAATCTCACTTCAGTTATGTAGGCACTCAGTCACAGCTGGGAAAGCTCTCTCTCTCTCTCTTTCACACACACACATACACACACACAAATTGTCTGTGTATCCCACCAGGGTGTCTTAGATCTTGACTGAAAAAGTCTTGCATCTTCAAAACATTAGCGAGCAGAGTGAACAGCCTACACTTCAGCACAGCCAACTGGGGGAATGTATTTGCATAAGTCTCATTACTTATTGATCGCAGCATAGTTATTCACAGGCTTCAGTTTGGGGTTGGGAGTTGGTTGAAATTTTTCTTTTGTAACTTGTGAGCACCATCCTGATTTCCTATCTCATGTTTCAATGCCCGTACATTTTTTTTCTTGTGCAATACATCCAGGAGTTAATGAGTCAGCTGTTAAGGAACAGAGACCTACAAACAGGAAATGATGTCATATGACAGGAAGCACCAAGACAATGCTCTCACTCACACACTGAGGCCTCAACACGGAGGTTCTGTAGAGGTTTTATTTTCAACAAAAGTACAGCTATATCAGATATGGATTTATTTTTACAGCAAAGTACAACATATTCCCAGTGCGTCTGATTACATCAAAACATATAATGTACATACAGTTGACATCTCCACTCTCCCATTCACAGTTTCTGGATTGAATAGGCATTATTTTTCAGGTTTTTTAATTTCTACAACAAATAATCAAACTGAAAAGGCCAGCAAGAAAGAAAATGACAAATGTTTGCATATGGCAACGAGGGATATGGATACTGTGAGTAAAATTTGCTGTGTTAGGCAAAAATCCAGACCTCAAACTAGATGGTAATATACAATGAATAGATTTTTAAAAGTGGGATGTCAGTCTTCTGTTAACCTTGTTGTCATTGAACACCACATCAGTATATGGCTCATTGAAGACTCTGTTGTACCCTGACTATTCTGAAACAACACAGGACTGCTTAACCAACTGCAAGGAGTTCCTACTGGAGATGCTGCTATGCTAAATGTGAGTGAACGCGGCTGAACGCTCATGTACACCCTGGACTAAAAGGAATTACATAATTCAGAGCAACCTCGGATGAATCTGATTTTCAGTCTGCTAACTCATCTTTGTTTTGTGACCAGAAAGAGAGAAAAGAACAATTTAAACTGCACAGAAGGCTGTCCTTTCAGCTCTCAGTACAAGGTCAGGATGATCATTATACATGAAAATAAAACCAATATATACATCCTTTTAACAATACGGCCAAAATGGTGCTATTTAATACTGCAGTCAATAAATACAAGTGAGGAATTAATTTGCACTGTCAAGTCATTGTACTTCAAAGAATCATTTCTTAAGTAGAAACAAGAGCATGATATGAATTGCAATGAAGTGCTGGGTGTGTGCGTGAGTGTGTGTTTGTGTGTGTGTGTGTGTGTGTGTGTGTGTGTGTGTGTGAGTGCGTCTTGAGGATTATGTTTATTTTTAGCTCATCCCGAGAGGTCTCGCATTTATTCAGCTCTTCTGCTTGACTACAAATCTATACACAAACACCCATGATCAGTGTTAACTACTATTTGGTTCACTGTTGTCATAAAAAATTATACCCGTTTTGCCTCAGCGGTTAATGGCATTAAAAAGAAAGGGGGGAAAAAAAGCAGTTTGGACTGTGACAGTGTAGGTTGGACTCAGAAAGAGGAAATCAAAATTTAAAAACAATATTACAGTTTATAATGCCCATTATATCTGGGCAAAAAGAGAGCATCAGTGCCTTTCATTTTACCTATGAACAGTTCAGTCTTTAATTCAGCATGAGGGAGGATGTTCCCCTTGACAATAAATAAAAAAACGGAAGCTACAACCTGTAATGTGTAGTGAGCGGGAGACAGGTGGACAGAGAACAGAACTCCCTTTAGTGAGATGGTATGGGTTCACAAATGAATGGTTCCGTGTTGTGGAAAAGATCCCATTGGAAGTTAAATGAAACTAAACAATCTGTTTAGAGTTGTCTTAAGTCTCATGCAAAATATTGGATGCCACAAGCATGCATTTACCTGGTACTGAGGTCTACCGCACGCTAGAACTGGAACAACATTCGTCTCCAACGCAAAATACCAATATCCAAATATATGATCTGTTCTTTTTACAGTATTTACAGTGTGTAGCTGATAAAGGTAAAATAGATGATTCTTCTTTTGTTTCATAACTTGCTGTTAATAATATACTTTGAGATGTGAAACCTATCTGGACTAATGAAAATCTGTTACCTACTATATATTCAAATTAAACCATCTTCAGCATGTTTAACAGATAACAATAAAGGAATTCTATGTAGTTTCTAAACTTCTGAAAGTAAAATGAACTTTTTTTTGTGCAATAAAATTACCTCTGCGTAAGTGTGATATAATATAATAAAGTTTTAAAGTGTTTCAGTCAGACAGCACAGTATCTACTCAAATGGAAAAAGGCCTGACCTCTAAGTTTCTGTCCGAGTGGATCTCATGCACTGGGGAACGAGGAATTTCCCAGTGTGTGAGAGAGAGAGAGAGAGAGAGAGAAAAAGAGAGAGGGAGAGAGAGAGCAAGAGATGCAAGTCCCACACTGAAGGGAAAATACATGACTAATTCAAATCTGCCTGTGAAACTGAATAGATAATCACTAGTGGAATGCTGGAAGGCACTGTTAGATAGCATCTCTCTTCTCCGCAGCAGAACGGGCCAGCAAGTGCGTGTGGTTATGTATCTCTGCGTTTGTGTGTCTGTGTTTGCCTGCATGCATATGTTTGTTATGTCAGTACTGGTTGTGGCGTGGGGTGGGGGTGGGGAAATGGGGTGGGTGAGGGAGTTTGGGGCGGGCGTTGCACGGGACCTGAGGTTATCATGGCCTGGGAACCATTATCTCTCTGCTGTGCCAGACCAGGGATTTATCTTCCACAACAATCTCACTGGGAGCCATCTCTATAGACACCAGCAGCCAACTCACCCGTTTCTCAACTTTCTTTACTGAAACAAAACATAAATTACACAACATACAAAGCAATTCTAAGGTCTTTTTTTCCAATAGGTTATAAGGCCTATAAGAAGGCAAACAAATGACATAGAACGATATATAACTCTTTCATATCACGTTGTAGTGAATAGTGAAGATATATAATGATATATCACATTGCACAAGTTGTCATACGGTATATGTACTGTCCATCAGGTGATATAATTCAACACAAAATGTACGTCTGTATCTGAGGTCAAAAAATGATCACAACAAAGGACAGATGTGTCCCTTACATTCCAACTGTAGAAAAGAATACACCTTCATGATGTGTGTAAATAAGTCGCTTCTCCACAGCAAACCCCACTGCTTGAGGAGCAGGGGATCTTGCTCACAGCAGCAGCTTCGGGGACATTGTTGAAACTAAATGAATCAATCTGATCTGGCCACAGTCCTCAGTAAATCACTTAACAGCGGCGAGCTAACTGCCAGAACATGGATCTGATCTGGAAAACAATGAGACGGGGAGGGAGTGCCAAGATTTTGAAACCGGAGTCTTGAGAGACGCATGAGTCTGTCAGAGGACACCTGCATGCTACAGATTAACCTTCAGGCCTCCCTATAGTGTTGGCTCACGCTTCTGGGGTTTATTCAGTACTGGGACACAACCAGCCATTATGGTTTTTGACCATTTCCCCCTTGTGCTGGTTTGGGCTCTTTCCAATTTCTCACACTGGCTTAGCATGTTAGCATCGTTCCTGCTCGAATGGGAGAAAAAGTATTCATTAGATCATATATGAAGTGTGCTTTTTACAGTATGAGCAATGCAAAATACTTAAGTAAATTGAAGAAGTTTAGTTTTTAGTTTAGTAGCTGATGCGAAGGAAAAATAATGTAATTTTTAGATCTTGGCTGATGTATCAACCTCACTTTTAACTCTCAGTGGATTCCTGGAGGTAGGCTGTGCTCTTTCCACACACCCAGTGAGCTGCCAGCACAGTGCTACAGGGGTGGTCTCTGGGGAGGAGTGGGGAGGGGCTCTGACACAAGGCAGGTGGACCGCAGCCTGCCTATCTCCTGCTCCCAGCTGTTCCATTCAAGCGGCAAGCCCTTGGTCAAACGTGACCCACAGCCCCCTTGGCATGATCGGTTATGAATACCCTGTCAAAAGTGGTTGGTAAAAGGATGTAAATATTCTATTGATGTTTGCGATTATTGATTCGTTCCCTGACCCATCGTATCACGGCCAGTGGCAGGTTTCCAAGAGAATGAAGCTGTTCCTCTGAGAGCCACTGACTCATAGAGGCTGAGTGGGTGGGCAGGGAGACAGAGAAGGACAAGATGAGGGATGTTGAGAGAGTGAGGGAAACACTGTGAACGTCAGACTCGGTGGAGAGAAGGCTACTATATGTATACAGCTAGAGAGAGGAGCATGGAGCGCTGTGTGAAGGGGAGATCCAGACGCAGACATCAGCGGAGCAGAGCTGGCCTGACTGGTGTGTGTGTGATCAGTGGCAGAATGGATCTAACTCAGAGATGATGCTGACAGTGGAGCTTCACTGGTCCTTCACAGACGGCCACAGCCGGGCAGCCGTGGCCTGTCGTTATTCAATCTCACATTCAGAGGAATGCAACAAGCAATCACACATAGCAGCACAGCAAGATCTCAGTTTTGTGGACACAATCATTCTATTAGGAATGCCCTGGCTTGGCCTTGTGTTTCTTTCCAGATGATGAATTCAAAATGAAATAATAGAACAATCTCAATAAACTCCAGGACATTCAGATGGCGTGAATATGTAGAATCCGAGGGAAGGAGTCCAAGACTGTCGACTCAGCTGGAGAAGCATGATAACTAAGAGTGTAACTAACATATATGAACTGTAAAGTTTTTTGTTGTTTTTTTTTTTTTTCAATTTCTCAAGTCTTCAGTCCTCTCGCTGCTTCCAATAGCACTCTGTATTAACATTGGTCCTTAACTTTAAAGTCTCTTGTGTATGTGTGTTTTTTTCATATTTTTCTTCTTCATGGGACACGATCATCCAGTGTTTAGTGCTTCTAAGAAAAATAGCTGGTCCTTCAGAAGAGTCTGTGTTTCTCTATTTCTTAAATGGAGCTAATCTACTAAAATTCTGCCAGAAAGGAGCCTGGCCTCTTTTGGATTGACTGAATTCAAAAACCTCTCCTTGTGCCATGTCCTCCGTTACCTCATACTGCCCCGCACTGAGGGGGTCCTGGGGGGGCGGGTATGAGGGGGGCGTGCACCTGTTTACACCTAGGGAGGCAGGTGCAAGAAGAGCAGGAAGGGAGTGCGGGGGGAGAGAGGGGGGAGCAAGGAGGCAGTGCAGGGCACAAAGCGAAAGAGAAAAAAGGAGGGAGGTGGGTAGCAAAACAGGAAACACTGTCAGTAATGTATCTGCAACAGACACAATAACACAACATCAAGTCATGCTTCCAAAGAAAACAGGCACATAGACATACAAAATGAGCCTTCAGTGCTAACATTCCTGCATTTTAAACCTGAGATATGATACGATATGATCATATGATGACAGCTGAATTGAGAGAAATGTAAAATTCAGCTCCAGCAATGACACAAGGGAGACTGAAGATGCTATTCAATCAAACTCTGTAGCAGGCAAACAAGAGAACCAACAGATTATGTCTGATACAATGATGAAACCAGGCATTTGGACAAGGGACATTGTTCTTCCGTGTTTGTTGACAGCACATTTGTTTGAATAGCACCCTGGACACTTGAGAACAAAAATAGCGCCAACAGAAAGCTGTTAATATGCATTTAACTACAGTCTACAATGTCATTTAGCTACAGTCTACAAGCATCACACACTATGCTAGTGCAATTAAAAATTAGATACAATCAATATTTGGAGATGAAATATTCAAAAGTTGCCATGGCATCTTAAAAAACAATGCAAAGATGAGAAACAGTGTCTTTTGTTACGGGCATTCTGCCGAACACTGTTTTAGCAGTTAGAAGGGTTTGATCTATTTGTGTTAGTGGATCCTGTTTATCTTGGATAGTCAAGATAATGCTTGTAAACAGATTGGACTGTGACTGCATGCTCCAATGCCAGCGCTAATCACAACAACGCCTCCCAATGCTGCTTAGCAGTTGCCATGGCATCTTATTGTGCTAGCTCTAAGGAGAACTCTAATGCATATACCTTTATCATTTTCAAACCATGTCCATACAACATGGCCCTCTTTCTCAAGATGAAATCTATAAATGAATCTGAAATTCAAGAGAGTACTTCACCTTGTGCCAGCCATGTACACATACAGCACTTAGAAACACACAACATTTAACTTCTGACAGACATCTACAGGGATCCTAATGTCAGAGAGAACATTCCAGCAGTGGTCATTGGTTAATTAATACTTTAAATGAATGGTCATGCTTACTGTGAAACTGGCAATAGCAAAAACATCAGTAATGGTAAATGTAGAAACATCTAGCCTCGCACTAAAATGGCTACATCTTAAAGGATGATACCGGCAGTTTCGGACATGTGGGTCGTCTGTCTGATGCTTTGTCAGGAGATTGCATTCTTGAATAACTTGTTTGACATGTTTCCTGCTACTGAGATAGAAGGTAGCCATTGGCAGTGAACAGCACTTTGATATATCTGGCTTCAAAACAGAACTTGTTGATCACAAAATAAGACAGAGTTACACAGTTACCCTAATTTTCTCCTGATTTCAAGTTATTTCATTGTGTGAAGAACACAATGGAAGATAAAGCCTCCAATTTCTGCAATTTAGATGTTTCAATAAAACAAATTAAATAGACCATAAACTACACGTGTACACATCAGACCCAAAAAGGGTGATTTTTTTCAAGGTTCTCTGTAGCAATCTGAATGAAGACAGAAGGGATAACCACCAACAACCACCCTAACTCAGTAAAAGAAAGTATGCAAACAGCTGTCTGACGTATTTCATTCTTCCAAGACAAGCGTGACACAGGACCCACATGTCATGAACACTGGTATCACCCTTTAAACTCAATACTTCATGCAAACAGCCCTCTGTCTTTTCATTGATGCTTAACAGCTGCTTTACAACTCATATAAAGTCATCCTCGTTTATGGGCTGACAGACATTTAACTCCATGATAAAATATTGAAAGTAATTAAAAAGCGAGAAGAGACATGAATCCACTTGACATTTCTAGCTTACTTAGTGCACAGATAGTCTAGGTCCATTCATAAACAAAGTAAGCGTGTTTAAAAAGAGGTGTAGGAAAGTAAAAAAAGAGAGCAGGTTAAGGAAGGAGTAAACAGCGATGAGAAGACAGAGCACACCAGCGAGGAAAAGAAAAGGGAAATCACCTGATATCTTCTTGTTGCCTCACCTTTCTGTTTGGTCACCTTTCTCACTGTCATGGCCGCCTGTCTCTTCTGGTACTCAGAGATCTCAAAGCCTAAACAACAAAAAATGAACAATAATATAGTCTCATTAATATATGTTCACACAAGGGCTGTAATGAATGTGGAAAAAGATGTAAGTACGTGAAGCTGCCTTATACTCTGACTTAAAAAAAAGCTTTATTGCCGTATACATTTAGCTTCTCACAATAAAACAAAATAAAGTAAAAATCCTCATTTAATGCTTTTTATGATGTACATGTAGCATGTAGCATGACCCAGTCAGAGCTAAAGTTTTATTGTCATGCTTATTTTCTAACAACTAAGGCTTTAATGTTACACATATTGCAAAGAAATTCATGTTTTGTGCAGAAAAATGTCACCTTGTAGTGTGCTGGAGCAAATACAACATGTAACTGGAGCTCCATTGCCAATTATAAACAAAATTTATGCTTTCCAAACAGGGAGGTGCATGACTAACCGATTTTCTCGTCCTCCTGCACCATCTTCCTTTCCTCGTGGAAGGCCCTGAGCCAGCGGATCTTCTCCTCTGGCTTCTTGGCCAGGAAGATGTGGATCTCCTCGCTGTCTTTGTTGCACAATTTAAAGGCGTTCTTCACACTAACGTTGAAGTCATCGTCGCGCCCGTCTATGGCGTCCCGCACCTCATAGCGATCCATGTCGATGCGGCCTTTATAATACAGGATGTCCCGGCGTATCAGATCCTGCGGGAAGAGGAGAAGAGGATGTCTGTTAGTGTGAATATGCGTGTGTGCTGAACCTTAGAGGTGTCAACAAGCATCCTTCCCTTGGTATCCTGAGAGTCTGCCTTATGCAACCCTTTCCATCTGCTGCCCAAACACACAAACACCTTCCACACGCATTGCCGAATGCCAAATTTCTCAGCACATATGCTTAACACTCTATTTTACAAAACATAGAAAGTAGTATTTTAACAACAGTAAGTACAATCGCCAGTTTACACCATTTCAACTTCATGCATAATCTCGCAAAAGCTCTGAATCTATTCTATCTTTGTGATGCTACAAATTGTTATTTCTTTATGACTGTTTTAGTCAGAAAGGTACTGTTTCACCTCTTGAAATTTTTCTAACTGTTGTTTTAGGTTAATGAATGTGAAAATGCACAAAAATGTTCTGAATGTCTT
>JAPZDZ010000026.1:6487866-6519648 GCA_029783805.1 Acanthurus tennentii | reverse complement strand
TTCACCTCTTGAAATTTTTCTAACTGTTGTTTTAGGTTAATGAATGTGAAAATGCACAAAAATGTTCTGAATGTCTTAAAGTCCAAACACAAAGATATCTCAGTTTTCATCTATAGACAGCAATAAACCCTCTTCACACAGCTTAAACAAGAGATTATTGATAGTCTGTCTCTTATCAAATTCTCAAAATACTCTCATTACGTACACGCAAACCTGCTGAAAATCTTCAACTAAAGTAATTTAACTTAGTTGCAGCTCTGTTTGACTGCATTGTATCATGAATGTTTCTTATACTCTGCCTGCTTCAGGCAGTCTAACACAACCAGTTACTATTGTGTCTAGAACAGGCATTGTATCCAAAATCACTCCCTTTCTCATTCAGTACTCTTTACACAATAGACATTCAGTCCTTTACACAACAGAACAGTAAATTCAGATTTCAGACACTTACTCAATACCACTAGTTTGCATCATTACTGACAGCTGAAGAGTCACACAACATTAATTTCCCCCTCTGTAAAATACAAAATGTTGCATTGTGGGATTATTAGCTGAAAGTTGTGTGTCTGCCATGGACACCCAGTTAATTTTGGCTCTATTGTGAAGTTTTTGAAAGTATTATACAATTAATACATTCACTTAGTACATATGATGTTCTATTGGTGTATAGGGACTGTGTCTTTTGTGTTGAAGTTACATTAGAACAGTGTGATCAAAAAATCCAGGACTGTTGCTGTTGCACAAAAATTTAGCACTGCACAGTAACAGGGATTTAGCAGGGGAAAGCAATAAGTATTCCAAGTAATATCACTTAATCATGAACAGCACACACATTTGTGACCACATGGTACATTTGCACTTTCATGAATGAGAATTGTGTTGAAGCCTACAAGATATTCCTTAATAGACCCAAACTTCATATGCAGGATCATCACTGGTAGGGAGAGTTGCGTCTGTGGCTACAACCAGGAGATAAAATAGCAGTCTTGGCAGTGGAACTAGAATTGTAACAGAAATAGTGGATATCTGATGGTGATTTTCTCTGAGATTGTCCCTTGTTTTCACCCGGAGTTGGTGAACTGCTAAATATGTGACTCAAATAATTATTATCCAAGTATAATTTTCTAGTTTTACAACTATCAAAGCCCCATAGAATAATAAATAAAAATAAATATTTAATTGGTATTATCAACAGGGCACTACAAAACAATAATTTTTATTGACTGATCAATCTTTTAGGTGTGATTTGATTATTATTATTTTTTGGGCACACAAAAATCTAAACAGCACACCATTTAGCTGTTTCTACTATTCGACCAACAGTCAATAATGAAACGAGAGTTTACTTAACATGAGACAAAGAACAAAAGCACACTTAGATTCGAGAGGCTGCAATCAGAAAATATTTTTATATATGTGCTTTAACTCCATAGAAGCCCATCAACCACAAGTAACCTTTACCTATTTAACTTCAATAATATGCAGAAACAAAAAGGCAACTAAGCAAATTGTTCGTGTGACCATTGCCCCAGGACCAAATAACATCCAGTCACATTGTAGGGTTAACAGAGGTAAACGGAACATAATAACGAACAGGCATCTTTTAATAAGCGTGCAGAGGCAAATCTGCCTCTGTGTGCTGATAAGGAAGCGATAGATAGGAAGATGGAAGGCTACACGCAGCGTGATACTCACACACCCTGAGGGCTGCTGTTACACATGTTGTGCTGAGGATGCTGGCAAAGAATGCGTCGAACAAAGACTAGAATTTATAATTTAAAGTGTCTTGGAGCAGAATTTATGTAGGTGACCAGCACAGCTAACACGTGGGGCGATCAGCAGAAAAACTGAAGCTCATTTCTGGTGTCAGAGATGTTCAAATATGATAAAGCAGGAGGAGGGGTAGAGGGAGAGGGAACAACAGAAAAACAGTATATCTATCCATCTATCTTGTTTTTTCTGGGTTTGTCTGTGTAATGGTGAAATTACTGTTACCTCTGCGTGGACATGTGTGTGATGACGCAGTTTTACAGCCCCTGTGTGTGTGTGTGTGTGTGTGTGTGTGTGTTTGCATGTGTCGGTCTGCATTTGTGCCTGTGTCTCTGTGTGCACGCATTGTAGAGCCTAGCAGAGCGTGAACATCCTTCTGACAGGAGAGCACAGCCTCGGTGCATTAGAGCCCAAACTACCACAGCTCCATTTTGTGAAAGGTGCTGAGGATTTGAACGCATCTTTACTAGGGGCTGGTGAGTCTCACTCGGTATTATGTAATTTATTTGCAGCTCTTGAGTGAGGTTGAAGAAAATGTCATTTTCTTCAAGCATCTCCGCCACTAGCCATGTGATACACAACTTTCACAAAGACAGAGGGAGGGTGTGCTGGAGCTTATCAGCTGGTTTTCAGCAGACAAAGTCTTAAAAAAAAGGGAAAAAGTGAACAAAGAGAGAGACAGACAGAGACAGGAAAAGATATTGAGAGAGAGAAACAGAAAGAACCTACCTTCTTACAGAGGACCAGCTGGTGATCAAAGAGGAAGAAGACTCGCTGCTGGCTACGTCCATACGGCTGATAGATCCATGACAACTCTCCAGTATAAATGAGCTCCGAGCTCCTGTCCAAAATATCATCCCCCTAGACACACACACGCACACAAGCACAGACACACAGTTTAAAAATGAAGAACATACTATAAAGAAACAATATAATTGAGTCATCTGCCAAAAGTTAAAAAGCCTGACTCCAGTAATTTTACATGTACAGTACAGATCAGTTTTGGTTAGTAGCTCTCAGCATGCGAAAACTGTTGATAATATTTTCTGTGGCTCTGAAGATCATTTCAGTCTTGAAAATCACCTCTAATAATTTCATAGTCATGTCATCAGGTGTATCTCAGCTTGATGTTAACTGGGTAGGGGTAGCCTAACTGAAAATGCAAGTCAAGTTGCATTATGGGAAATGTAGGATCCTCACTGATCCAGACCAGACTGACTCCTGTTGCATCGATTTAATTGCTGCATCGATTTAATTTTAATTTTTAATTTTTTTTACATGTCAGGTGTCCCAGTTTCATGAAAATGCAATGCTAAATCGCTCCAATACGCGTTTAAACAATGTGGAAAAGGGAGACTTTTTTTTGGACAAACAGTCATCTAACGCAGGGTTATGTCTGGGTCTGACAGTCTGGAAGTAAAAACAGAGAGGACATCTTTTTTGGTTTGTCTCTATCAAAACAATAAAACAAAAGACAGTGTTATTATGTCAAAAAGTAACGTGGGATTATTGACTTTGTTTATTTTACTGTCACCATGCAAATGAAAATCTAACTGACTGACTCAAGCAGAAATGCTCACAGGCAAAGTCATGTATTGAAGTTTTATTCACGTTATGCTTAATCACGTTAACTTCCTTCCCCAATCTTTGAATGGTGTGCCCCCCGGAAGTTGGTGACGGGCCTCATAATCAAACACTGTTACCTTGAGTAAAATTATGGTTTCTCTGAGTTTGAGCATTGTTGGAAACATCTAGGATAATGTAAATATACAATTTCACAAAATATATATCAAAGTTTTATTTTTAGACATTTTAATGTAGAAATTTTACATAGTTTACATTTAAAAAGACACACATTTCTTTATTTAAGGAATAAAGAAATTGATTTTTAAGGCATACAGACACACTAAAATAGGCAAATTTCAGTTTGTGTATAAGCTTACTCTCTCCTGTCCTTCTCTGTTTTTGTCCAAGTTAGACAGACTGGAAAAATTCTGCTTTAGTTTGTTTAAAAGATAAGCATTTAAGGAATTAAAAGAGTTAAACATTTACACAAACACAAAATGTAATGTTTTGACAAAGTAAACTAGAGGTTGTGCGAAACTGTCTACATACAGTCATTAATGTATAGATTAAATATAAGTTCCTCAGTCCCAAGGCAAAATCTGTGACTAACAGATGGGCTAAATGGACCAGACCACATTTTGCCAGTAAAACAACATCAGTGGACATCAGATGCTCAGTAATTACTCCACAGTTGGGACATACACATACCTCCCAGTCAAGCACTGAAGCTTGCCACTGAGCGATCTTGTCGATGTTCTCCAGCCTCCTCTTCCTCTCGTTGATCTGCTGAGTGACGTTCCGCATTACTGCCAGTGCTGCTGCCACATATCGATAGTCACTACGGACACATTGTACACATAATTACTCCTGGGGCATTAAAAGGAAACAGTTATAGCTCTTGTAAGCTGGACACTCTTTTAAAAAAAGTCATGTTATGGTGTAGTAGTAAATGATATGGAGCAGCCCATAAAAGGGCTAGGGTTATAAACTCAAGGAACAGCAGTGAGTCTGCTGGAACACAGTCAAAATAACACAGTGCTCTTTAATTCTAATCAGTCACTTTCTCTATCCACAGTTAACTCTGACTGTGTCTGTGCTAACTGAGCTGGATTTATCCCTCTAGCTTAGATGTGCTAGGGATCCGATCCTCACTTTGGAAGATTTTGCGTGTGTCTGTGACAGTGCTGTGAATGTGTGACAGAGAGCAGGCCTATATCTGGCAGATTCTCCACAGTTCCAAACAGTCAAACACTGTGATCTGGCAGGCAGAGCTGGCAGAGCTGGCACCTGTCCCTCTCTGGCTGAGAACGCATGGTTTGTGGATGACCTGGAGCTGGCTGAGACACACTGAATCACTTACACCATGTTTCTGTGGGTTTCGCACGCATGAGTTTGCACATCTGGATGCTTGCGTATGTGCCTTTGCATGAGAGATTAAATGCAAATGTTTAGATTGTGTACTGTGTTTCTGTGCTGTGCACGCAAAGTGTGGGGAATGGTGATGTTTGTACAAGTACCAGAAAAAGCTTAAATTCAAATTTAATCTGCAATCTATTTATTTTTAGAGCACTATCCAATAACGGTCTTGTAAAAAAATGAAAATCATTTGACATGGTTATGAGCTGCAATAATGTAGGATACATTTTTAAAGCAACTGAGATTCCTTAATGTAATGTTTTCCTCTAAAACATTTGCAGACAGCTTGTGAAGCAGTTCAGATCAACATTTGTTTCACTTCATACATGGATAACCACCACTTCAGTAGAATAAACTCAACACCCGCAACTGCACTGCAATATAATGCATCTGGAAAACAGCGATGCACGAATAATATCTTCTTTTCAGAAACAAACAAACTACCATTGAAAAGCAACAAAATCAGCAGATTAATTATGACCTTGGCCAGGACGTACAGTACCTGTGCTCCTGAGCAGTGTATTTAAGAAGCTCAGCCAACTGGAGCGGATATTTGCAGATTTTCTGGACAGGAGTGAGCAAGAAGCCGTCGATGGCGATGTCAATCATCTGCTGGAGGAGGCGACAGGCCTCGAAGAAGTGCTGGTACCTGCCATCCCTCATCAGTTTGCTCAGCTCCATACAGGCATCCAAGTGGTTGTTACAGTATTCTGAATAGATCCAAAACCCGTCTTGCTGTAAACAATGGAATGGAAGAGAGAAGAAAGTAAGTACTGATCCTCTTTTTAAGAACACATATTGGGGATAGGGGAGCCTATTTGTACAGAAGAGCAGCTCAGGTTGCTGAAATTTTGATTACAGCTGTTTCCTCAAGATCATGACTTAATTATCTCATTATCTTAAGATAAAGTATTTGCTAGTGACTTAATTATCTCCACAATTTAACTGTTATCTCAAGATAAAGAGATAATTATGTCCTGATCCTGAGATAATGGGCTCGACAAAATGATAAGCAATCATGGCAGCTCTTGGCTGGACACTTTATATGAGTTGTTTTCTCCTACACTAACTCTTATCAAAATGTGTTAATATGAGGGAAAACTCACGTGTTCTAAAAAACAAGGTCCAATTTCAGAGAGGTGAGGTTCCTCTGTGTTGTACTGTTTCTCCAAGTCTCTAACGAAGCCCATCTGGAAACGGTAGATGTCTTCAATGTTCCCAAAGATGACCTTCAGCTGGTCGTCGTTGAACATGTCCACACGCTTCCTGCACTGACGCAAGTACCCCTGCAACAATATGGGTTACAAATATTGTAAAGCTTTCAATACATAAATTTTAAGTGCCAGATCCTAAACTATAAGACGGCTCTGAGACTATGACTCCAAAAATGCTAAAAAATAGGCCTTAGCTTGTTACATCTCATCACTGTTTTTGCAAATTCTTTGTAATAAACATGTGAAGTCATTCCTTAAATATAATATGTAGAAATCAAAATGAACTATGACTCCTTAGAAGCTTAGAAGCTTCTGTAGAGTCAGAGACAATTTGTGTAGGTCGAACTGTGGCCCCAATTTGTCAGTTCAATTCTTGTGGTTAATTAAATGCCCTGAAGCTTTGGCACATTGGGAAAAGATTTGCTGTAAGAGGTAGGTTTTTGCTATTTCACACTCCACTACCCAGAATTCTTTGTTAAAGTTTAAATTCTTAGCCTTTTTGCTTTGTTTCAAGTCAAGGTAAATGCAAATAATGAAAATGAAAGCAGTGCATCAAATTGAGTATTGTGCTGCAGCATGCATCTTCCCACCATTTTCTATGGTGCAAGATTAAAGCTAATTAAACTATACATGTTTTGTATTTCAATTAAGATGGGATGATTAAAAAACAGAAAAATACCAACAGCTTAGTGACATTTTTACTTCATGTGCACAGCAATCAAAAGCAATTTTTTTCTCTACTTATTGTTCATAAATCCTCAAATTCCTTAATTTTAGGTACGTGTAACACAAAGTTTGAAAGTAGCTATTTCTAAAATTTCACCTCTGACTGGTTTTTCTGTGTCTGTTTTCAAGCAGACCGAAAAACAGCTTTTAACTCCTCTTGTTTGTGCATATTTACAGCAAGTTGGAAAATGTCAGGTTCTCCAGAGTGTGTGAAGGTGAGCAGGTCAAATTTACTGAAGGTAAAATTTTCTTTGCTACTTATTTTAAACCTTGTGCTTCACCTGTAATATAAATAAAAGGTATATAGAGGATTGAGGAAAAAAATACTGGATATTTTAGAATTTGCACTTTAAAATAACAATTAACTTCATAAAATCTCCGAAGTTTTGATGCTTAGGTATTTTATCCTGATTTGACCACTATGTAACTAGCAACGAACAGCACTAAGAAAAAAAACAACATAAAAATACAGTAATAATAACCCTCAAAACTCTTTCCATGAAAAAAAGAATCCTATAATCCATCGACTAACTTGCATTTTTGTAAATTTGTCAATTTATTTTTCTTTCAGTGTCTGCAGAAGTGGCAATTGATGTCTGTATGAGTATGTTTCACTGTTACTACTGGCAGAAGAAAACAGACAGATATGCATAGTGACTGATTAAGAAAATTGTCTATTTTCTTTAATTTTTTGAAGAAAATGTTTGAATAAGGGAAGGGTATCTCGTCAAAATGTTGTTATAGTTTGAAAAATAGTTTTTCCAAAGAAAGCAAAGATCTTGGGTAAAACAGATCCCCTAACCAGAAACAATCGATGGAGAGAGCAGACAAAATCTCCATAATGGAAAAACAAACACATGGTGTAAGAAAGTAAGAAGCAAAACTGGGAAAAAGTGGGAGAAATGGACATTATTCAAGACCTAAAACGGCAACAAAGACCACGAAAAGGATCATTTATGATTTATAGTTGATGAAGCATTTAATGGATGTGCTACAAAATGTGTCACCCAAACAACTCTTCTCTTATCTATTAACATGTTCATCTGTTGGACAAATGCTGAAATGTAAATATATATATATTAAAAGAAGCCAACAACAGTTTGTTTCTGTTGCAAAAAAATCAAATTTATAGTTTGTTGGTCATGACTGAAAAAATTAAGTCATCAGTTAACATCAACAAAACAAATAATTATCTTCTTTTTCCACAGATATTCACTTCTATTGAACCAATAACGTGGGACTCCTTCCTCTTTACTTCTTCATTTTACCTTCATAACAATCACAGAAACACTAGGAAAGATATAGAAATTCACAATGACAAAAATTTGCATGAAAGAAATTATAGAATTATAGGAGTTAAAAAATTGTTGATATATTACAAGTCTGAATTTTAAGGTTGCATTAAGAAGATTTAATTCAGATTTCATTTTCTGCTGCATCATGTTTAGTGTCTTTATAAAAGCTTGCAATCCTAAAAATGTAACAACTGGCAAGATGCTTGTTTAATTTTATTAGCTGTGAATTCTAGCTCGTCACTTCGGCATGATTCATAATATAATGACAAATTTAATCTGGACCAGATCATTCCAAGTGTGGCAGCTGCCACTACTGTGTACAATCAACAAACTGTGTTTTCATATCTAACAAAAAGAGAATAATTTTGGACCATTTTTCCAATAAGTAGAACAAATACTGTATCTTGAAAAAAAAAAGTGTGAGAGTGGGAGTGTTAAGAATCATAGACCCTTGTGTAGCATCAAAAGCTGCTACTTTAATAGAACATGTTTCTGCTCATTCAGTTATTTAGTATTTATCTGTCCCTGTTTGGAATTAGAGCATAAACAGCAGTATGTACATACAGTATGCGTGTGCTGGTGTATGTGTGCACGTGTTTAATACCTCACAGATGTCCTTTAGGTGTTTGATATAGTGTCTCTCTGTGCTCATGATCTCATTGATGACGTTAGCTCTCATCTGGTCCCGGTTCTGGAGGGGTGAGCCCAGACACAGGCAGTCATTGGTTGGGTCCAGGTGCCCGTTCTGCACCTCGCTGGTCCCCTCGGCTGGCTCTGCTCCCCCATCCTCCTGGTTCACCCACAGCTGAGTGCAAACACATTCATACATACACACACAGACACAGACACACACACATGCACGTGAATAAGAAATGTGCTCATTTAAGTTTTAAGTTTATTAAGCTGATGAAAAAAGTATTAGTGAGCAGATACAGTCAGTTATTCACACCAAATCTTTGGCACAACTAACTCCTCATGATAATGAATGCACACTGCACACACAAACTACTTACATAAACACACATCTCACACACACAGAGCTTTATTTAAAGGGTCTCTGGCAGTTTGGACAGTAAGTAAGACTGTCAGTCCAGTGTGTCAAAAAGGTGAGGGACCAAGTGCCAAACACTCCAGAGTTTCAAAAAAACCTCTTTTTGAGCCTGGTGCTCACAAGATATTCAGTGCCCTGTGTGTGACTCAAATAAATCTTTTCCCTGCATTTATACATGCACATACACTCGCACGCGACCTTACACGTGCATGGCACTCACCAGCACACACGCATACAGACACACACACACGCACACCCAAACACACACATACAGATACACACATACAGATACACACACATAGTGTATTCAACTCTCGCTCTTAGAAAGGGCCAAGTGAGCGTGGTTTCAGATGTCCAGCAGCCAACACCTGATGACACACAGTTTGCCAAGAGAACATCAAAGAACTGACGGGTAGAATGCCAAACACAAGATGAGAAATGCAGCGCCACAGACAAGCAGAGCGACGGGTGGTAGAGCACTGACTGCAGACGAGAACTACTAGCGCAGCATAAAGACTGAGAATTAATCAGAGTCAATAGTAAATAGAGTACTGAAAAATAATCAGTATTTAAAATAGAAATAACCATCAATGTTTAACAGGAATAATGATTCCAAAAAACAACAAATTCTATATGAATCTATTTGTCGAATTTGAGCACAGGCCATAAGACATTTAATATTGTTTTACTTTTGACTCATCAGTTCTGCCTCTCTATCGACCCCACTGAGGATGATGTGAGAACGTCATGGGCACGTTAATGTTTGGTAATGTCGAGGGTACGTTGTGTGGACAGACTGGAGCGGGCGGGTGAGCGGGCAGGCTGGATGGGTAGATGAAGCTGGGAAAACGCACCTTTGACGTGGTGTTTTGGAACCGTGGAGTTGCTATGGGGTTGATATAGAAAACCTGTTTTGTTTGGGGCTGAGGAGGGTGGGGTTCCACCTTGGAGAGAGAGAATGACAGAACAGAAAGATACTTTTTGGTTGACAGTCAGTCAGCCTGTCTGCCCTGCCCTCTCAGGAGTGAATATGGAAGGGTGGAGAGGTGGGAATGGCCATGAGGAGTGTCTGGGGGTAGGGGGGTATGCTCTGCTGTGGGAGGCCTCTACCAACAACAAGAATGCTAAACATTCCCATAATAATTAATCAAAAGAATTACGAAATAAATTACAGTATTTGCATCAGACTCCCCTGTTGGGTTTAGTTGTCTGATGTGGGTGAGATTATATAATCACAATGTAAAGAAAGGACGTTGTAAATTTAAGTGATTTCAAGGGTAGGAGTTGAAGGTGATGCCAAAGTAAGAAAGGGGCTCATCAGCATATTTGCTTCCTTGTCCCTGAACACCCGATGAAGGCACTTAGCTAGCTGTTCTCTGATCTCTAGAGTGTTACGTATTATTTAAATGTAACATTATTCAACTGTGTGTTTCTGTGTGTGGAGCAAGCATATCAATGTGTGTGCTGTGTGCATGTTTTTTGTGCATATGACAATACTTGTGCATGTGCACCATCCTTTGGTTGTTTATCAGCTTGTGTGCATATGTTCATGTGCCTCTATTTCTGTATGTGTGTGGGTGTGTGTTGTGTCTATGTTCGCTGGCAAGCCATGGCTGCAACTAACTCACCCGTACAAAGCTGGCAGGGAACCATCCTTCCTCCTCATCAATCTGGCCCCACCACCAGTCCTTGTTGGAGGCGTCCAGCACCTTGATGACGTCACCGGCCTTAAACGCCAACTCCCGGTCCGCCATGGTCACATGGTCCCATACCGCCTCAGCGTTGACGATTGAACCTCCACTTATCAACTGGGAAAATTGGAGGGAAAGACATTGCCTATATCTTATGCTTTATTTGTGACAAAAAAAAACAAAAACAAAACAAAAACTCCAAACTGGACAACACTGCAGAAACTGACCAATAAATATGTATCCATGTGATCTAAAACAGCATAAATCAAATTTGAAAGTGATTCTAATTCAGTACTCAGCCTCATTTTGGCCTTGATTTTTGTGAATCCTTGTTGTTAAACCCATTCAGATTACTAATTGATGCAAATACACACCCTCAAAGCCAGGGCCCACTGGCAGCATAGGGATTGCAAATAGAACAACACAATAGCCAACACAGACCACAGTGCAACACAACAAAATACAACAACACAAAAAAGGCAGAGCCATTAGTGCAGAAACAACACAGCATTCAGAAGCACAGCACCGGTCTCCACACAGGGACAGTAATTGGCCCATTATGACATTAGAATAATTACATGTGTTAATGTAATATAAATGCTGAGGAGTAAACAAATGTGAAGGGATAATCTCCCGTCCTTCATGCTGTCACCAAGGCTTGAAATTTTATCAGCAGCAAGGTCTTGGACAAAACATGGAAGGATGACTCATCAAATCTTTTCTATTGATTTTTGCATCATGAATAAATAATGTGGACATTATGCGACACTGAAAACAAATGTCTAAATTGTACAACACTATGCATGTACATGACCAGAGTATTCTTTTATGTGCATGCACTGGGCATGGCTTGTAAGGGCATGAGAGCCTGTCATGTGATTCATATTCTTTAGGGGATTTTGAGAGGCTAAAGGTTGTTTTAATTAAAGGCCAAAACAGAACAGACAATGTTCTAAAGAAGAACCTGAGTTTGACATCATCCACCAAGCAGCCTTACCATCTATCAAAGTAAGGACTTAGTTCTGTTGCATTAAGATGTGCACAAACACACACACATACACGCACATGTGTAGCCACACTTTTAGCTTCATATACATGAAACCCCTGTATGCATCTGTGGCACAGCTCCAACTGTTTGTTCCAATTGCGCTCTGCAAAGCAGTGTTCATCAGCATTCTCAAGTCCAGAGATAACCATGCATCCAGTCCCTGGGGCAGTGGGCAGAGCATCCAGCGCTAACCAAGCCTGACAGGAGCTGCTTAGGCTCTAGGTAAGGAGTTATCAAAGGCCTGGAGACAGAGATGTCACATGGACGGACATTAAATTACCTCTTTGCATGTATTAAAGCTTTTGTTTATTAATTGCAAGCTACTGTTGTTTTCTAAATTTAACTACTTCTGTTTGTTTTCCTTAAGGACCTTAAGTAATGAAGTACTTGCTTTGCCTCTTGTAAAATGAAAACCCTGGATGGAATAAAAAAAGATTCTGAAAATGCACCTCCTCACTCCGGTGTAAAAAATGCTGTTCCACCTATGTGCTGATGCAGTGCATTTGTAAAAAAATTTCATGAGAAACTGCAGATTGTGTGTTTGTTTGTTTGTATTCAACCGAACCCCCCGCAAGGATCTAAGCTCTCAGACTCAGCAGCTATGCTGCCCCTTTCAACCTGTAGACAAGTCTACTTCCCTGATGGCTAACTGAGACAGCTACAGGGGATATAAGCCAATCAGGGCAGAGGAGTGAACACAGGGAGGGACGTCCATGCCTGGAAGGGAAATAACAGCTGTCGTCATGGCTACAGATGAGGATGCTTCACTGGTATTGACAGAATGATGGGATGAGGCAAGGACACTCCAGGATGAACCATAATATTTCCAAATTCCAAATTAGGTGTCTGTGTGTGTGTTTATGACAGCAGACACACAGGAAGAGTGACCACTGAATAACTGCAATAGCACTCTGTTATTAAACATTAAAATGACACCCAAACACATAGGAGACTCCAGCGTGATCATTTCCATATCAATGTAAAATGAAAAAGGCACATGGTGTTGGCCTTTGCACACAGGTTTTAGGATCAAAGATGCCACTGTGTATGTTGATTTAATCAGGTACCACATTGGGCTGGGAGCTGGGGGTAACAATAGCTCTAGCCTATATTTCAAAGTTCTTCACTACAGGAAGGAGGAGGATTAACACAAAAACATGTGTCACGCTGCCATGGAAACAGGAACGATGAATAGTACTCAAAAAGATTTAAAAAATCGGAGGAAAGGAATTTGATTTAAATCATTTATTGCACAAAGGGTGGATAGTTTCAATAAAATACACTCTCTCTCACACACACACATGCACAGGAATAGCTAGCAGAAGCCAAATCAGTTCTACTTGACCATCACCATCTGACATCAGGACCTCTGCCTGAAACAGCATCAACAGAACAGATGAGCCTTGGCACTGAGGTCAGTCTTGCTTCTTGCTCCTCCACTGTAATATCTGCTTGCCTTAATCCATCCCCCACCCACCCTCCAACCCCACCTCCAGCACCACTCCATTTTCAGCCCCATTCACTCCAAGCACAATCTCTTCAGTCCCCATCAATCTGCTGTAATATGGCCAACAGACAGAGAGAGTCAGGGAGAGAGACAGAGAGACAGAGAGATCCATTCACAACCAATGTTCCTCTCTGCTCACTTTTCTCCTTCCCCTCATCCCTCCATCTTTCCTAATGAGATCACCACTGCCCTCTCCAATACATTGCATCCTTTTTCCCTTTACATGTCTGAATAAATTAAAAGCCTTACATAATCAATCTTCCCAATTCCTGCCTGGGCTCAACCTCATACCTAACTTGATCAAATGGCAAAAAGTGAACACCATAGATGCACAAACATAGATGAGTCTTACCACAACACTCATCATGCCTGTGTGACTACCAGCTGTAATGACCTATGTCATCATTATAGTTACACTGCAGTTACAACATCAAAGATCAGAGGGTGAAACAGTCTTTAAACCGCAGAACCTGTATTTGGGTCAATGCAAATAAATGCAGTGGAATCTATCCCTATACATGGACATGCACAACAATGCTTTCTGTTTCATCTTCAAGCACAGACATGAAGACTGACAAGGAAATATGTAAGAATAGAAAGCCGATTCCCTCGCTTATATCATCTTTGCAGCACAACACATCAGCATTCACTGCACTGGCAGCTCCACTGCATTCCAACATCCTCCTCTATCTCTAGCTATAGCACATCTGCACCAAAGCACCTACAGCATCCCTGAGCATATACACATACATACTCACACAAGCCTTTAGCCAGCCTTACCATGTTTGTGGCATGTAACTGTTCAGAGAGTGTATGCATGGAGAAGTCCGATTCATACATTCATGATAATTAAATCTCTTTCGAAAGCAGTTGAGGTGATGTTCCTCCGCAAGAGCTCAGCCTGCGATGTCGAGTAACAAGGTGCTGTATTCCAGAAAGAGGCTTCTCTTTCCGACGCACCGTGTGAGTCTCGCGGTCCGTCCTCCCTGTGTCTGCCAACCCTGTTATGTAATACACTTATACCCTGAGTCTGGGAGCCAATCAAAGATGCTCTGCCTAAAACCAGTGAGAAATACACACACATCCTCACACACACAGTTGTCTCGCTCGCACACACCATCCGCACATTGACACTTCTGACTGCACAGCATTTAACAGAGCTCGATCAGAAGGCACCTGCGCCCGGAGGGATTGTAAATGTGTGAACACTTGGGACGTGCACGACTCAAATCCAAAGAAGAACCACAGAAAACACCAACCCAGGCTATCCTGCTCACACATGGGACTTTACATGCTTACATGTAAACACGTGTATAATTAGCACTCTGCTATCAGTGCTAGCCAACTGAGCCATAACCACTGCAGTGAATAACATTATGATGCTATATTTACAGTCCTGTGGGGGTCCCCGCTAGGAAGGATTGCGTTGTACCACAGTGATGAAAACACCACACCACATGCCACAGCATGTGATAGAGGTATCTGTGTTCATAATACATGGCCACTGAAAATTTCTTTCTACACCTACAGTACAGCATTTGCCACTTAACTGGGTACACACAGAAAACACACAGCACTTAGCCTTAGTGTGAGAGAGAGAGCAGAGTGTCTTCAAAAACCTAGCCAGCCTACCATCCCTATTAATAGGACTGTCATGGACGGCTCTGGGATAGGCTTTTAGCATATCTATTTCTGACGTTCATTCAACATTCATGACACCTGCCTCCAATCCTTTATTAGATTATGCCACTGCATGGGGAAAGAAGGCATTTTTAACTTCATCTGACATTCCTTCTCACTTTGAGGCCATTTATCTGTAAGAAATATGCACACATGTATATTGATATTTTATTAATAGTCACTATTAAGTGACCCAGTGAAACTACATGTGGGCTTCAGAAACAGGCACCACAACGAAATGTTGCAAAAGGGAGAAATGTGAATATTGTGGGCTATGAAATGGGAGCTGAGTTTAGCTGCATCTAAAATGGGGGAAACCTGGAGTGACGGAGGCCCTCCTTCACAAGGCCTAGCCCTGCCTGCTATTGGTTACTGTTCAGCTGAGATTACAATGATCCTCTAGAGTCTATGATCAGCAGCACAAACCTCTCACTTGCACCTCTATTTGCAACAAATATCACACTTGCTTCAGTGGAGAGATAACTGCTCAGCTATTAGCTGCCATATTGTGGATGTGGCTACAGTGGATCACAATAAGAAAACAAGTCCTGACGCAGCAGTACCCTTGTTTAGAAAAAGACCATCAAATGATGTTTTTTCATCTAAAATCGAATTACTATAGATTTCATAAATCCATGCATAATCGACAATATAGAACATGGAGGAGAGAGGGAGATCGACGTTGGGAGGGGGGGACATGTTTATATGCGGGGGATATGAATTACCAGTCACCACAGAAAAGGTAAGAGCGTCACAGATCTGTATCCGCACAACTACGACCAGCACCAGACAACACTAGCTATCACAAACGGTGAGGACACAAGACATAACGAAGGATTGGGGAGGGGGGGTGGGGGGGTAACACAAATACATTATGTTGTACCAACGTCATTCATTTCAACGCGTAGCCGTGATGGAGCGCCGGGTGTCCCCGCTCTCGACCAACGCGCACTGCTTTTCTCTCCTCTCCTGTGTGAAAGTGTGGAGCGCTGAGAACCGGGCCCAAAGCGCTGATCCATTAACGAGTACCGAGGATGAACATCAACAGTACGTTCACAAGCACCAGTACCGCGATCACCGTGAACACCGCGCAAGTCTGGACATCCAAGGCCATGGCGCAGCGCTGCGGGCCGATGCTGAGATGTGCTCTCAGTGACGGGCGGTACTCAGCTCTCACGTCAAGACACGTAGCCCCAAAGGCGACCGAGAAATCCACCATTACAGTTAGGCAAGAAATGGAAAAAGATGCCCCTACGCCTCCTCACACTACGCCATGTAATTCAAAAAGGCACGGGAAGAGATGCATCATCCTCACCATCATCATCGTCATCAGTCTGCACCGCGATTTCTCCCCGCTAGTCAACACCTGCCGGTGTTTCGCCTCTTCCCCTACACCGACCGACTCTCAGGCCAATAGATTCTCAGAGCAAACAAGAGAGAGGCTGTGCGCAGGCTGTTCGCAGCTGGCGAGCTGCCTTCCGGTGAGTGGGGACCGCAGAGAGATCGGCTGTGAGGCTGAGAGGCGGTCCTGTATTAATACTGATCAGCGCTCCGCTGCTAGACTACCGGCAACAGCCATCACCTACAGTCGGGGGAGGGGCACAGCCAGCCCCTCGCCGACCAAATCGACCACACAGGCCAGAATCATAACCTCATTCATTTCCCACCTCATCTGAAAATATCATCGTGCCCAGGTGATTTATCATTCATCATTAACAGCCAGTGATGAGGGAGAATAAATGTCAGAATAATGGATGAACGCTCCTCAAAGTGCTCACCATCTTGTAATTTTATTGGCATAATGTCAGCCTTTTTCTGCCACTTTGTCTGTGGCCAAGGATCAATCTGATACAGTGTTCCCAGTTGATCTGATAATCAACCATATTTATACTCGGCATTACCCCCTAGTGCAACAGACAAACATCTATGATGCATGCAACAACAATTTAAAGGTTCCATCCACAGTAAAAGTATCTATACCTGATCCATAATGCCCAATAAAAACAGTTTTAATAATAATTATTCTGAGTAGTTTAATTCAGTAATTTCATAAATTATTGTCTTTTTATAACTTGCCTACCTAAACCAAATTAACTGATTAACTAAGTGGAAAATGTTTGGTACCCTCTTTTTGCTAAAACATTATGTTTCTGTCTTGTGTATAAAATGCTCAGATTTCAAATTCACATTTTTAATAGTAAAGAGAGTAAGATTGCGCTTCCAGACATACAGGTTCACAATTCCTATTTATTTTCTGGCAAATTTGTGTATATTTAAACAATTTATTTTCCTTAAAAATCAGGGGCCAAGTAACATTAATGCATCAAGGAATTTTTATTGCAAAAATGTTGAATCTGAATTGCTCATTTCACAATGCAGCTATTAAGAAGCAAAAGCATGCAAAAAGTTCTGAACAGCAGCCACTTCAGCAACAATGTGTTCAAAACTTAACAGTCTTCTTCTGGCAGCATTAAGAGGTTTATACTGATGCAGCTCTTGAAAAAAGGGCTAGCTGAAAGTGACATCATTCCTCCAAGACAACCTGTAATAATGCCAAATACCTTTTGACTACACACACATGCCCTAGATTAACAATGCGGAGCACAAAATATATACTTTAATAAAGTTGGGGAACTTACATGAAACAGATTAATTGATCTGTCATTGATCATGACTTGTAGTCAAGGTTCTGTCATAACACCTGTTCATCTCAATCATGAACAGGGCTCATCAGTCATGTATGATGTCATGTTCTCCTTTTATAGCAACATGTAATTAATAAAAAATAAACTTACTAGAAAAATCAAAACATACATTAGTATCATTTGAGAAAAATGTCTTGACGTCCTTTTCATTTTTATAGTTTTGTCTCATCTGCCTGCATACTACAGCAGTTAGCAAAGGGCAATCAAAATTTTTGGCTTAACCTTAAAGCAGCTGTCATGTCATCCATTTTAATATGCAGCATATAATGGAATACACCCTCAACCCAAGCTGATAATGCAGGCTTTTAGTTGCATATGTTAAATCCCTTGCCCTAAAGACATCATCAGTGGTATATTATAAGACTTGATAAACCTCCTCCAGCCACTGAAGACTTACATCTGTGGGGAACTCACACAAACATGGAGTTTTACACATAAAACCTAAGTGGGGAAATGCACATTGGATTCCAGCTGATTGGTGAGAGGGCTCCAACTGCCCTACAGTACACCACAGTTCAGATGGTAGCCTTTGAGCAACCAGGTTAGACTTAAACTGCACCGATAATGCTGCTTGAGTGTCCCTTAGATGAGACTGAAAACATGCAAGGCTCCGAACCTTAAGTAGAGGGAGTATGTAGTCTTCTAAATTAAACAAAAACTAAAGTAATTTTTTTTGTAGTCAAGTTTCTCTGGATCTGATATCCAAGCCCTCCAGAAAAAAATAAGTGTGGGAATGTGGCAATCATCTTTCATAACTACAGAGTAATAATTTCTTGAGTATCACATGTATTTACCATCCCAACCCCTTTCCCAGCCACCCCCATTTTCACAACCAATATAATATTGGCCCATTATAATTTTAAAGGTTGCGAATGATTTGCATGAAGATATTAGCACTTTTAATTAATCAACTCTGTTTCATGGCAAAAAAATAATATTAAAATGTCAAATACTCAAACCATTCCTAAAGCTGCCATTCTCTATGCTCAGTATGTTCCAAACCGTCACATTTGCATTGACATTGACATACAGCTAAGTAAACACACTGCACTTGCTGCTAGCTTGGTTAGATTTTTACCCTCAGGGCCAGTGTAAGCAAATGTAGTTGATATCTTCTGGCAACATTACACTCTGAGCATATAGATAGATATCAGGGAAGTGGGTTGTGTTTTAAGAGTGTCCTGTTTCTGTGGATGTTTGGACACATTTTGTTCACCACAAAACTGTTGTTGGAAATCTGCTAAAAATGCTGTGAATCTGTGCAGACCATGGCTGATGTTCTCTATGAAGGAGTAAACTACAAACGTTTCAGAGCCCTCTCTCATACTCACAGGAGGTAAGTGTTTGGTATTCAGTGTTTCTGCTCGGTATTCATTTAGGCTCAGTGTTGCGAGTGACAGGACACAGTGGCTCCAGCTCCCATCCATATACACGTGTTTGCCAATGGCATGCACAATATTATTTTGGCCTCGGTGTTCACAGTGATACATAAGGTGAACTCTGTATTAAAAAACACAAGCGCATCCCAGCCTGCAGCACTTGTCTTGGTGTCCATGTCTCTCATTGTTGGCAGATTATAACGGGAGAACAACATGATCATGAATGAATTCATACAGGGAAATCAGTTCAGTTCAGTCTCCGCAATCCCAAACCAACCACTGCATAGTCAATCATCCAACACAGGCACAAGCACAAAAACCCCTCACAAACCATACTCTATCTTCACATTCAGCAGAGAGCTTGGGGATGGATCAAAAGATCTCAGAATAAGTTTAAAAGAATAACACCAAAGGAGTGCACTATATCAGTATTTTTAAAGCCATAAATAATTTCCAGGGCACTTTCTGCACATACGTGCTGATAAAAGCAATGGCTCCTGAAAGCCAGGCTTTCAGTAAGTTGTGCAGAGAGCTGTACAAGGCATCACAGCTGAGATATGACAACGTCCTCAAACAAGCTTTTTTTTCTGCTCTGTTCTTGTGTGTGCATGTGTGTGTGAAACGCAGAGTGAGCAGATTACATAAGCCTGCCCTACCTCTGTGGGCTCCCTCTCCAATCTCCCTGACATTTAGACAACAAAGGTCACATCTGAAAGTCTAAATCTGCACAGACACCAATGCTACTAAACTCATACATATACAAGAGAGAGGGAGAGTAAAACGGCAGAATATCTCCCAGAGCAGACAATCACATTTGAAATATAGCTGGACTTAAAACTTACTGTACATGGATTACATACACAACAAGTACATCTTCTGAGTAAGATGTACATCACTTTAAGGATTTTCATTGTAAGGGATTTCTAACATCACAGTATAGTTATGGTAACACTAATGTAAGGCCTATTCCAATACTGTAGCTTTGGTTTAAAGCTACTGTTAGCTGACAACAATAAACCTATCATCTTTAAATTTGAAAAGTTTTTTGCTAACACATTTGAAAAGTTTTGATAAGGTTGGGGAAATATTAAAAACACCTAAAAATGTATTGCACTCCAGTGTAACATTATTACGATTATGACCCTCAAAATATGTCACAATTACTCAACTCAAGGTCCATTTATTGGAGGTTTTCTGGCACTCTCAGCCACATCTCTTGGTGTATGCAAGCTTTATAGCACTTCTCCATAACACTTCTTTAAGACTGTTACAATGGCTGCAAAACTCATAAAAAACATGAAAGGTCCTATTTAGAGCTATAGTCTGGCTTGTCCATTCCAGGGTAATATGATGGTGCAACATTACGGACTCAGTAAAAGAAAACCTGCCCCGCTGTAGATAGAAAAGGCTACTTCTAAGGTAATAAAAGCAAAAAAATAAATTAATAATAATAATGTGTATGCAAACAAACTATTGGCCATTACATTCCATTTCAACTTTATTCCACAAATGTATATACTCCCAAACCCCAAACAATGGACTTTTGAGCTAAAACTTTGAATAAATTTCATTTATAGCATGATGGTTGTATTACTGTGTATTGCATTAGGCAAACGTTCATGTTAAAGTTTTCCCTGAAAAGAGAAAATCATTCATCAGCTTCCACAAAACCCTTGTTTTCACATTAGAAATTGACACAGATAAAAATGCAATGCTTTGAAATAATATTTTCATTATGTTATTTTCTGCCTGCATTGTGTCAGCTTTATTCATTCTATTAGGACTCTGTATCATATTGTCTACTACACTTTAGTTTTGTCAGTCTTCTCTGACCTCCTCACCACAATTGCACATTCTGTTACTGTTCTAAGAGAAAAAACAGGTTGTGTTAAAAAAAGGGGACTTTGTGGTTATTCTAAATATCATTAACATCTGATAAAATATTAATTACTAAAGCCACTGCACAAAACTGACAATCAACTCATAAACTCACATTTCATCTTCACTTGTAAAATGATCTGATCTGAACCCCCTCCAGAGAAGCAGCTGCTCACTCCCCTATTGATTGGGACATCTTCCCCGTGAGAGAACTATTCCAGTGCACTCTGGATACCATGGCCCAATTAAGCCGATGGGAAAGATCATCTACAAATAACAGAGGTCATCACACTGGATTCTCTCCAGACCTTGACTGTGACTCAGTATCCTGTCAATGAGTATCACAGAGTACAAAGCACATCCATGAAACCTTCCTTGAACAAAGTTGATGCAATGATGTAGTTATACTACTGCCGCAGAGCAAAATTCATAATAGTTTGTAGTATCCTGGTAGGATGAAGGCAGGAAGCTCTGCTACTTAAGGAAGTGGTCGTTTGCTACAATACTGGCATCATCATTTACTGCTACACTGACAGCCATATGAGGAACAATATTCACACCTCTCACCTTAAGATGAAAGACTGGGAAAGTATTCTTGACCCTTCCTATTTTCGAGGCCTTTTGTGTGGGGCCAGGGCAACATGTACATGAGTTTGTTTTTTTTTTTAAAAAACAGGGTTTTCATTCCTTTGTACTGGAAAAAAATCCAATCCACACAATAGCTGTTTTGAATGAATCTGTCCAAATGAAAACTTAAGAATATAATTGCATTACTGTCAAGTGCATGCCAAATCAACAGGTGGGGATCTAACCCTAAAGCCAAATTAGCCAATCAAAGGTCTTAAAACACTATTACCTGTGGGCTTACTGCACCTAGAGGTCTGACCGTTTTTTTATCCAAACCTGCATTGTGACTGCAGGGACTGTGCTGTGGGATTATGTGGCGCCTCTGTCTTTCAATATAGTGAAAGAAAAGCTGTTCATTCCTGTGTAAACATGTAAAAAAGTTTTGTTTGTGAAGTCAGCAGCAGCACTATGTAAACAAAGGAGTTAACGACACACCGTCTCTCATCACAGGAAGTTTTTTCCCTGTCTACACATCAACAATGCAAATGGTGTGTGTGAATGTGTCAACCTTGGTAGGAGTTTCAAGAATTTCTCTTTTTAGGGACCTAAAACTGTTTTTGTGTGTGAAGGAAATGCCAAAATGCATAGGAAAACTGTGTGTTGATAAATATCTGTGTATGTGTGGAGAAGGATTTAGTCATGCACCAACAAGTAGTGCATGAATCAGACTGTCTTCATTTAATTCATGACATTCATTTTGCTATGAAAGTCTTTGGAAATTCCTTCCCTTATCCCTATTTCTTATCCCTGAATAAGAAAACAGATTTCAGTACTAGAAATTAAATCTGCGTGTAGTCAGAAGGTATTTGGCTAATGGAAGGCAAAGCCCACCACGCCCATTTCCGCTTCAGTCTGCTCCAATTCTTTTGTTCCCCTCCCATCCCCACGACAACCACACTGACTTCCTGCTTCCTCCCAAGCCTTCCAGCCACAAAGCGCCCTAAAAATAAATCCCTGGACTTTTCCTGAACACAGTTTTGTCACTATTGTTCACACATCAGCTGTTTATTCGTTCAGCTCATTTTGGCTGTTGGTGTACTGCAAGTCAGTGGGTCAGAGCACGGAGAAATTTAAGAAACAGTAAAAGATAAATAAGATAAAAGAGGCAGGTCATGCCAAGTAGGATGAACGGATTAGGGTTAAGACATTACAAGTGATATAACAACATTCCTAGACCTAATAGCTTCAGGAAAAAATCTTACTAGTCATTCGAGACATAGCCATGGGACCAGTAGAAATGAATTATTATTTAATGATAAGGCAGTGCAATATCTGTGTGTTCTGGAGACTGTGGAACACGATGAATCTGCCCTGCCACTGTGTTCTTGATGTCAGCCCCTAGTGAGTCTGCGTAGCATTGTGAAGTTCCAGCAGGAAAAAAGATGACATGAAGTCTTTGTACAAATACTGCCTGACTTTAGAGTATATAGAGTCTCCTGTGGAATTAAACAAAATTTCACAGGAAAAACATAAAATATAAAGCTAATTTTATATGTCTCACCTGTTTTCCACAATACTGTGACAGAAACATAGCTACTTTTAAAAAATTGTTTTTTATTTGCCAAGGGAAAGTAGGTTAACTCTTTCATCAACGATAGAAAATATACAATACAGAGAACTCGATATCAGCACCGTCTCCCTTTACCTCTGGTGAAAATACAAATTCCATTGAAACCAGTGGGAAAGTGTCAGTGGTTACTGAAATAGAAAAGAAATAAACAAAAAATTGGGAAAATTCCTTAATTACTTGCTTATAGACAGTTCTGACTTTTAAATAGGACAAGACCCAAAGTGTAAAATTAACTCATTAATACTCCATAATAACTCCATAATATTTTACGAGGGGTTCCTTGAGTCTATGCTGGTTGCTAAGCAATATCACTTTGAGGCTCAGACCCTCAGTTAACTTACTGCAGCTACTCAAAAAGCAGGAGAAAGGAGGGATAATAGGAGATATAACATAATAACTAATGAGGCTATGAGGTGCTGGTAAGCTGATTTTATCATTCAAACAGAATCACACTAGTTTTTTTCTTATTTTCAGCTTTTGTGCTAGACTAAATAGTTGGTGGCAGTAGCTGCATGTAAATCCTACAGACAAAGGGGTATCAAACTTCTCATTTCACACTGGGTCAACAGGCATACTTTCTCAAATGGCAAACTATCAAAAAAAAAAGTTGAGGTTCGGTATATTTTTTACATGCCATTATGTCACTGTTTTATATTACAAGACATAACATTCATTTATCATTATTTTACTACACAAGGTTATTTAATGAAATACAGTCTCTAGTCTTTTTATTCTACTACTAAAAACAGAAATTTATATGAGTGGATTAATAGTTAATAAGTTCATAAAATATAAATATTTTATATATCTGAGGCTCAGTTAAGAAGTCTCAAACTCAGAAGAAAAAGCTGCATTTTAGTCTTGTGGTAAAGCACAGAAACTTTTGTACCTCTTGCTAGACAGCAGCAGGGTGGACAAGCTGTAGCTGGTTGTTGTCTTTTCTAGTCCTTCGAGCTCTGCGCAGATGCTTTTCCTCAACAATATCATTTGGCCTCATTGCTATCATTGATATTCGGTAGATGGATACCAACCATTTTTCAGGCAGCTATACAGAGCCTTTCTGTTGTGAGTCCAGCACATCACATGCCAATTTTTGATGCTTTTTAGTCAAAATGATTTCTACCAATCTGTTGTAAAGTTCACATTACTTTTGCATGTAATTATTATCTTTTTTTAATATTTATGTATTGATATATTATATTAATATTTTTACTTTACTGCAAGGTTTTTTAATCCAGATTGTTTTTCACAACATTAAATTTGATTTAATCAAAATTTTCTATTTATTATGATAACTCAATTATATGTCCATCAAGATGCCTCCTTCATTGAGATGAAGATGCTTTTCATTTTTAAAAAATTCTGAACATTTTCAAACTGAAATCCCTCAAGCTCTAATCTTCACTCCTCAGTTAAGGTATTCTAAGTCCAAAATTTCTGTAAAATTTCCCACAGAGAGAAAACAGTGCCTCTGTTAAAAGTCCCTGTAACAAGCTCCCTAAAGGCATTGTAGCTTTTCACAAACTGGAATAAAAGAAGGCATTAAGGAACACTGTTGAAAATACAGACTGTTATTTATTTATGTTTCTGTTTACCATCAGTGCCAGCGTGTACTCACATAAAGCCAAAAAATTGGTCATTTGAGAGCCGAGATATGGGGTGAGGGATAAATTCAAATGACCTGTGCTTGGATGTGGTTCGTTGTCTATGCCTGCACTGCTTTACTGTACTTTCACTGTGCTGGTTGGGAATGTACTGAGCGTGCTCACTAGTGTCAACATTCATTAGAGCACTGTCAGCCACCTGCAGCCACAAACGCTGGGAGGTAAAAGCAGGAGTGCCTTCCAACCCTTCTGGCTGCTGCATTTGCATGCTGTGTTTGTGCAATATTTGTTGTTTGTCACTTTCAGAGCGGAATATCATTTATTTATATTTTTATTGTAGCATTTGTTTTAGGTTAGTCACATCATCTAAGAGAGTGGCAATAAAACACTGACTCACTTACTCAACCATTATGCCCACTAGGTGCCATAGACACATAATTCACTATGGAGGGGGATGGGCTAGGGTACAACAGTCTCCAGATGAACCTATCCTCAGAGCTGAAATGACTTTAAATTCTCACTGCTTCCACGTCACAAAAGTTCTAAAGCAGAGCATCAGATTGAAATGCAAAGCTCTGCAGTGAAATGATATCTGGGTGCAGGGTTGTTTGGCATTCTCAGTACCTCACTTCCTGTTGATAGGTCAATTTCCTACCATTAAACACTTCATAGGCTCAACCTGATACAGTGCCGTCATGTGAAACAACAAGTTGTCACTTAAAATACATGACTGCGCACAGTCATGGGCATACATAAAGATTTGCACGCTCTTGTACTAACACACACAAACAAGCACATATACAACAGGTCACAGGAAGCAGGTGTTTTCACATGCCTGGAGGGAGGAAGGGGACAGACAAATATGGGGGAGATGAGGTGAGTAAACGAAGACAAAACAGTAGGGTAGAGGAAAACTTGATCTGAGGAGAGGAGGAAACAGAAATAGGAGTGATGGAGGGAGGGATGACGATTTCTGAGGTCAGGGAGAGAGCGAGGCGCAAGGAGAGGGGGAATGAGAAACAAGTACAAGGAATGAGGGGGTTGCGTAACACGTGTATGTGATGGAGGGTTTTCTCTGACGCCACATGTGGTGTAGCAGGGAGCCAGGGAGGTCAGAGGCAGAAAGTTAAGCTAAATAATATACACAAGAAGTGGCAGCTGCCAGAAAAATGCAGCCCATCTTTCATGGAGGCCTGCAGGATACATTCTAACTAGCAGAGCATTGTACAGGCAGTTAGCTTCTGTCTCATTATTTTAGGGCATTAGCAAAGTGACCAGGGCTGGAGCTATTCTATTCTATTCTATTCTATTCAAGGTACATATACACAACATTTCTTTAGATAGGAGCAGTTAAAAATACTCTGTCTAAAAGTCATTATTACTTGTTGCCAATTTTAAGAACCGTAATCAGAACAAGATTTCTACTGAGTTCTTTAAAAAAACTCCAGGTCGACCGTAACAGAGCAAATGCTAGTGTGATGCCTATTTTTTTATTGTTCTCCATGTAGAATATACTGAACAGAAAATGGTCCATAAACAATATTTAAATTAATGTGACAGAATGAAAGGCGCTTGCTTTTAACAAAAAAGCTGCACATAGTGTGTATTTCAAATGATTTCATCAGGAGGCTGCCTTAACTTGCTCATTCAGCTGTGATCAGAATTGAGTTGACTGGTAATATTAACAGATATAGACATAGTTCTTTCTTTTATTTAAAAATAAAGTTGTATGTAAACATTATTTTAGGGGAAATTTCCAAGTGAGACAAACTGTGTTTATGCAGTTTTAAAGACAGACAACATATATAAAACACACATGATCCCTGAGACAAAAGCCAGGAGATATTAGCTTGTAGGTTGAAAAAGCAGCTAGATGACAACCCTTAATCAGATCTGATAATGTAGTGAGATCTTGGTATAAATACTTGCCCGCCTCTATTTTTCTGCTCTAAGGTCAGTGTTGGTTACAGTTGTAGTATTGAATTTTTTTAAGCCTATATCAGAGGTGACCCTGAATGTAATCACAATATGTGATTGTATATAGAAGCCGTGTAGGATTGAGCCATTGCATTTTTTTGTCAATCAATCCAGAGAGAGACGTGGGCCTCAAGACCCCCCTTTTTAATACAATGTATTGTTAGGAGTAATGAAATTGTAATATAGCATGAAAATACTAGGCTATCACTGTGGTTGAACGAAAGTTGAAGTTGTACAAAAGACATAATGCCTACAGTAAAAGTTAACGGTGGAATTAATACACAAATAAAAATCTGTCTGTAAAAGACAACTGCAACACATCTCAGCTTGTAGGGTGTCTGCTCTAAGACGGTGCTGTCAAATAATATGGAATCGTCATACTAGTTAACACAAGGTGACATTCGTCTGTGTTGACGTGGGGCCTGAAAAAATCTTAACTCTAATATAGCCATCAAAATAGCCATGGAAATAACACTGTATGACACAAACAGAAGAGCCTGATGACTGTGGGTAAAATCACCTAAGCAGCCTGGGAAAGCTATCACAAATGACACATTTGGTGCTGAAATAACAAGCATCAGAGTGCCTTGGGCCTTAAATAGTCTCATAACAAAAATCACTGCATGTTGTGACATTACTGAAACCAGTCACCAATATATCTTGTCCTGCTGCTGCAGCATTAGAATGTGGTTAAGGTGATAATCGAAGGATAGAAATACTTGCCTTGGTGAGGTATAAAACAGACTGTGCTCCAAGAAAGCACAAACACAGATCTGTACATGCACAGGCATGCATGATCTGACAAAATATGGATGTGGAGATACTGTAAAACAGGATACACCAGTAAGTAAGACAATTAACAAACAGCACTGTTCCTACAGTCCCTGGGAACATGCACCCATCTGAAATAAAAATGGAAATGGCTTTTGTAGGGAGCAAAGGAAACCCTCTCAACAGTTATATAAGAGAAAAGGCCCTGAGCCGAGCTGTGTCTCTCTCCTAACACACACAAAAACACACTCACCACTTAAGCATGGAGTCGCACGCTTATGCATACGACAACAACAACACACACACACACCTGACAGACAGAGAGAAACCCATTCTTTGGAAGAAACAGCCTGGGGATGATCTCACACAACCACCTGCTCACATTCAGTCAGCAGCAATACTATTTATCAGAGCCCACTGAATGCTACAAAACAGTATTAGCTGGTGGCTTCAGTAAGTCACAGCAGATACATGCCTGTACCTTGGCAGGGGAGCGATGTTGAATGAACACTGATAAAAGATTCTAGGTCGCCTGTGGCTCAGAGTGCGGACTGTACATGCATGCAGTTATTTTAAGGAAGACCTATTCCCATGGTTTGTCTCACAGGGCTCTAAAATAAAGCCTGGGGTGAAGCCAATGCCACACATTCACAGTGTGTTTGACAGAGATATCACTAGCCAGTGCTATTCGTTCCTCACCAAATAATGAGGTCGTCAATGCAATGACTCATACACCCTGACAGATGAATTCTGAATACATCAGAAGAGCATGTGAAGTGTGCGTATGTGTGTGTGTGTTGGAGTTTTGTGAAGAGGGTGTATCATAGGAACTGAGGCCCAACAGTTAGATATAAACAGAAACTCTGTGTATGTGGATAAATAAACATAGAGTATTAACACTGGTGCTTCCCACAAGCGCTTAACAGTGTTAACATAAGTAGTTGTTCAACTTAAGTTTGTCCTCTCTGATCACTGCCCTACGTTTCTTCCTAACTAGCCACTGTCTGCTGACTCATGCGCTCATAATAAATAGATAGCGTTGCATAATATGATTATGACCAGACAGACCTAGGTTAGCCCATACTTAATCATACAAGATTTTTGTTGAAACTCTTAATCTGCGTGAAGTCCTTAAGAAGACAATCCCTCTTTCTGACAAGTTGACAGCAGAGCTTTGGGCACAGCATTAGTAACAGACAGGAAACTGTCCTCTCATATGCATAGGAATTAACAAAGACACCCATAGCTAAGTGTTTGTTAGAGGAGGAGAGGAGACCAGAGGAAAGGAGATGAGAGGAAAGGAGAGGAGAGGAGAGGAGAGGAGAGTGGGGGAGAAATCCATTTAAATGAAAGGGAGAAGAGAGGCGTCAGCATTAGCAGTTAATCCACTGCAGTGAGAATGCTTTCTCTCTGCCTGCGGCCTCTAGGCTCCGGTAGTCATCCTAACAGGAAGACTGTAACATTCACTGCACTGTATCACAAACATTAGATCCGACACTGACACGAGTTCTATACCAAATAAACAATGCATGACATACCAGAAATAAGACAACATCACAGAGATTTTAATGTTGAAGCGTCATCCATCCATGTGAATGCACTACAGCTGCACCATTACCTTGTTAAGTCATGCTGTCATTTTTATGCGCGTACAAGCACACGTGTATGTGTAGTGTGTGTGTGTGTATATATGTATATTTATGTACATGTATGTATGTGTGTGTGTATACATATGTGTGTGTGTGCATATATATATATATATATAAATATATATACACAATAACACAAACACACACTCACACACATATACATATATATGCTATTTTATTTATATTTCTATGCACACGTGCTACCTCCAAACTCAGTACACAGTGATGAATCCCAGCATTTGAACTGGCAACAAATGAACTTCCCTCACCATTCAAGCTCACACAAGACATTTCCAGTGTTATGAGTCCACGTTCCCTAGCCCAGGGGAGGGCCACAACACAAAAGTGCACATACAAAGGGAGCATCTCTCTTCCCCTTCTCTGTTTCTCTCCCACCCCTTTTTCTCTCTCTCACCCACACATTTTCTCTATTTAGCTCACACTTAAAAAGACTGCCTAAAGATAGAAGCAAGAAGATGAACAGGAGCCAGTGAGTGTCATGGCAACAACGTGCAGTGGCGCACAAACACCATTTAGACCGGCAAGAAAAAGTTATAATCAAAGCCAAAAAACAGTAGTATCACCTCTTCAAAGATGCAGTTTACTAAATTTCAACACAAAGACACTTTGAGGACTGAAAGCCCAGGCTCATAATTCAACAGTTGAGTAGACAGCATATCTCATAAAAATGGACTATTTATTGTACAACAAATGTTCTGGTTAATCCTCTGATTCGTTGTAAATAGTTTGAATTTTAATCTATTGTAGAAAAAGCTCTTCCCACTTAGCTTTCCAACATTGTGCATACTCATTCTTAAATCAAATTAAACATTCATGTCTTGAGTATTTTAGTGGGGAAATACCTCTTAATACTAAATGCTAATAAAAACATATTAATCATTTTGAATGTCATGAGATATAAAACATGTATGGAATAACAGAAAACAAATGACAGTCTAGACCTTTGCATGTGGCACTCATCAGAGATTCAATTAAGTATAATCAAAATATGATGTAAATAGTGTTAAGCCCCAATGCAGTGCAGGTCTGTAGGTGTAGATGTTGGACACAGCCCCAGAAATGTTCACTACTCGGTCAGTATATATGAGAGAAACTCTGCAACTCCTTCCACTAGAATCCCCTGAGGCCACTTGCACATCAAAGCGCTGATTCTGAAATGCCTGGTTTCACTTCCTGGGTAGTATTACTCCGATGTACTCTGAAGCTAATTTTACACAACTGACAAAGACATGTTACAGCACTCATATAGTCCAGTGCACCATGTATGAGAAAACAATTTAATATGATTTCTTTTTATACCGTGAAATTCAGCATTTCTGTCTGCATATGCTCTCATCGGATAAAAAAACATCTGAAATATTGGGTGCACAATTTAGAATGACTAATGGCCTAAGAGTACTGGATGACATTAATCCAAATGGCCACCATGTTCACGGATCAGCTCCTTCATTATCTGATGAAACATTGACCAGTACTCTGTCATGTCCATATTACAAGTATCAGTGAGAGGTTATTTATCAGCCATATTCCTACTCTATTACACACCCTGTTATCTCATCTACATCTGCTCTTATAAGCGACAGGTGAATAAAGTCATTATGAGCCTGATGCATGGATGTGTGTGTGTGTGTGTGTGTGTGAATTTGTGCACATAGGCAATTAATATTATGTATTAGCAGTCACAGTATGAGTTATAAATCTGTGCATATGGCTCTTTTAATTTAGTATTTTTGAGGCCTTGGAAGCTTAACAGAATTAAAGGATAAAAGCAGTGAGTAGATAAATCAGTATTTATGTGTGTTTAATAGGGTCGGTGTTCAACTCACAATGTTGACCTGAAGTGGTTCTGAACCGGGTCTTAACAGCCTCCTCCTTCGGCAGCTACCAGAGCCTCCAGACCGCAGACGCACCGAAGATGACGATTGACCCATGTCTGAGAGACAGGCACATGCAGACAGATAGGAGAACAGAGGATCAATTTGACCAACACACATCAATCAAGAGTCTGCATGCTAATGAAAAATTCAAAAAAAGCAATATTACCTGATTGAGGCAGGAGCAGGGCCAGGGCAGTGAGAGTGCTGGGGGGTAGTGGCAGGGAGCGACACCGCTGGAGAGACACCCTGAGTGGGGGCTCTAGCGGTGACACGCCAGGAGGACGAGACAAGGCCTAGAGGGTACTGAATAGTTAGGGCAACTCCTATATTCCATACAGGGTTACTTCAGTGCACAACTGACAAACACAAGGTTGAATGCACACACTCCCCTGCCTTTTATGATGAAAAAAATCTTTCTAACTGCCTTATTGTCCCCTTTTTTTGCAGAGAATTTTAGTTTTTCACATTCAGCAAGTCTATTCTGGTGCATTGGTCGGTGTACATGCCCTGCAGCAAACCATGAGAGACTATACATCATGCCAAGCGGGCAGTCTCTCAGGTTAAAATGAACTGACTCTGAGTTAGGGCAACGAGAGGTAGAGCTTATGGGAGCGATGAGGCAGAAAATTGGCCACAGAGAAAGACTGAGAGTGAGGGAGAGAGAAGGAGAAGCCACAAAGACTGAAAGAAAGAAAGAAAGAAAGAAAGAAAGAAAGAAAGAAAGAAAGAAAGAAAGAAAGAAAGAAAGAAAGAAAGAAAG
>JAPZDZ010000026.1:6472344-6487766 GCA_029783805.1 Acanthurus tennentii | reverse complement strand
GAAAGAAAGAAAGAAAGAAAGAAAGAAAGAAAGAAAGAAAGAAAGAAAGAAAGAAAGAAAGAAAGAAAGAAAGAAAGGGTGAGAGAGAGAAAAAAGAGAAACACAGGAAGAGGGGGAGGTGAGCTGTGGTAAAAGCAGCATCCAGAAATACAGGCCTCTATAAATGGGGCAGAGCATGCATGCATTGTTGCAGCTAACAGTGAGTGGTGTATAAATACTGGGTTAGCACTGGGCTGCCCTTCAAAGTTTGTAGTGTGTGTTTGATTCATTATGGGCTTGGACTATATTTATCAGTGAGTTGGTAGAGACTCCTAGCGAGACACTGCCCTGCTACTTCTATTTTTTCAACATCTGGATGTTTTGTCTACTGCATGCTGGGTTAATTTAGGTATTTGTAGGACTGTTAATTTGTCATTTTATGCCAGTTTTTACTTTCAATGAAAATTATGCAGAAATGCCTGTGGTTGTCATTTAACATCTTACTCTGTGCTGCAGCTCCATGGACTGCGTCTCCCTAGTAACACTGGTCTCTATGACAGAGCAAGGCCTGGCACGAGCAGCCATCCGTCTCTGCCCTGGAGAGTGTTGCATGATGGGAGCAGGCCTGCGTCTCCTTCGGCATAGTGAGCCAACCTCACTATAATGGCTGTAGAGCTCTCGGTCTGGGTTGGACCTCCACAGGTCCAGTACAGCTGAGGCCGGGCGAGGACGAGGGCGCAGGGGCTTGTGAGGTACAGAGGTCTTCTCTGTGCTAGAGTGAGGCAGGACTGGGCACGGCTGTCTTACACTGCTGCCTGTCTGGCTGGCAATCTGCTCGCACAGCTGTGATTGGCACAGATACTTAGCAGTTTGGCCCAAATAAAGGTGCAGCAATGTAATTCTTGAGCAGAAAATTTCTCTATAGTTTCAACAGAATATACCTATTAATTCCTTTTTAAAAAATTCTACTGAACATGAACTCAGGTTCCTAATTACAATGTATTTGCACAAGTGCCGAGACTGCCCTTTTAATGGCAGTTAAATTTCAGAGATAATGAAAAAAAAACAATTTACCTGTATGTTTAATAAGCAAACTATTTGTACTTATGTAAAGAAATTTTCTTGGAATCATCATATCTCCTAAATTATTGCAGGACTGCACTGCAATAAGACCCTTACCAAAACACAGATTTCCACGGCCTTGCCCTTGCATAATAAAACCCATATGAAAGTGTGCTGAGTATTGAGATGTCACATCTCATTTTGTCATTAGGAGATGGGGCTAACATGTCCTGACTCGTTTTGTGACTGGAAGGAAGATGACTAATGTCTCCACTGGAGTAATAAGGGTGCCATTGTAAGTGCAGATGTCACAGAACTCTTGAGCTACCATATTCACAAGTGGCCAACTTTGAAACCCTATCTAGAATAAAAAGGGTTTTTCTTTGCATGCTACATGTTCTTTCCTGGCTAAGCAGGAAGGGATTGAACTCCACTAATATGATATTGTACACTATGGTTATTACTGACTGTTTCCTCTTCTCTCCAATAGATGGGGCAAAAGGACAACTGTAGAGTAGGTGCCAAATTCATGTCCTCACAGACTGGTGTCTTAAATGTTTTTGTTTCTCCCTGATAATTAATCAACCACACCTAGGACTTGTATCATGAGAAAATGAGTAACAGCTCTGGTACAATAATGTCTTAGTTTGTTTTTGATTAATTTAAGACTTTAAAAAGCAAAAGAATGATCATGGTTAAAACAGTTACATATGATATTATGAGCCATAATTACATGATGCATGCCTTAGGCAGTGTTAATGATGTGAAAAAGACCTGCAATGGAATGTGGTAATGGCATAAATACAAGACTCATTATACATGAAGATGTTGTTCTCGAAAAAATAAAAAAACAACAACAGTAGTTTAGCAAAAAAGATTAATGTTTTTCTTTAACAAATGCATTTATTAAAAATCCAGTAGCTGGAAATAATTACCGCAGCTTATATTGTATTTAAAGTCACATACCTTAAATATTTCCTCTGTGGAATCTGATGCTGGTACGCTATTGGTTGTGCTCTCTTTATCACCTTGTTGTGATTGGACATTGACTTCCTGAATCTGGTGGGAGTCAGGTGGAGCATCCCTGGAATCCTTCTCATTTCCTGTCTGTCCTTCTACTTTTTCCTCTTGACAGAGACAGTTTAATGGATCCCTTTTGACCTCTGCTTCTGTTTTAGTCTCCGTGTTTGGACCTGACTGAGGGATATGATTCTCTACGATGGCTGTGGACTTGTGGTTTGTCTCTCTGTCTATGTGTTCGTCTATGCCATCAGAACTCTGAAGGCCATTGACAGCTCCAGATCCTTGACTTGCCCTAAAGGCTTTCAGGACCACCTGAGGGGATCGTCCACTGGTCGCAGGTGCTGGAGCCTCACTGTCAAAGCTCTTGGAGTGTGAGGATTTAGCGGTCACTGGTGATGATGCAATAGGGAGGGATTGTTGAAGTCCATCACTGTGGAGTGTCATAGACACACTGTGAATGTTGTCTACTGTGCGTTGTGGGGCCCGGGGCGAGCTCATGTGGGTCTTCTCTCCTTCTGGAGGAGAGAAGGAGTGTGATGTTGTCCGCCATTTTCTGGCTGTCTCTGCTACACTGTTGAAAAACTTGAACAGACCACCAAAGTGCCCCTTGGTGTCAGAGGGTTTTTGGGCTGATGGCTGAAAGTCTCTGACACTCTCAAAGTCTACAGAACCATAGTCCGAGTCCGTGGTTTTGTCCATAGAGTGAAGCTCAGAGTCAAAACTTCTCTCCGAGTAAACAGGATTGGCCTTACCCAAAAGGGAAATCCTCCTCAGGTAACTCCATACATCTTTGTGCCTCCTTCCTCTACGCTGGTGGGTGCTCGGGCTACCTTTAAAGCAAGGCTCCTCACAGCCTGCAGCTGTTTTGTTACAGTTAGTTGAATTGTTGTGGCTTCTTTTGGTGTAGCTAACTCTTTCCGTTGGTTTACAGCCATTCTGGGTCACAGCCTCTCCTGTTACAGCCGGCTGATGGCCATCTATAGGAGCTGTGAGGTCAATGTCTTCGAACGAGCAGTCAAATTCTGCTGTGTAGCCAGCATATGAATGCCTCTTGCCACGGTGCCTAAGTGTGCCCCTGCTGGACTGCTGAGGAGTGCCAATGTCACGGCAAAAAGATTCCTCGTCCACTAATGAGCTGCTTAACTTAGCTGTGGACAATTTACCTGTCTTCCCTCTAAACACAGAGGGGGATTTAAGCTTTTTGAAGGAGCGAACTTTGTCAGCAAATGAGAGTTTAGGGATGGAAGCCTCCCCAGGCAGGATCATGGAGTGGGGTCTGCGCTCCAGCTCAGAGACAGCTTTCTTTCGGTGCAAGATCTTCCAGATGCCCCCTGTGGCACGAGGCCTCCGATTGACCTCCTGTCTGTCCTTGACAGGGGTCTGAAGAGATGCAGCCTGGGTCTCTCCCTGCTCCTCTGCAGGCCCTGGCCCAGTCTCCTGAATATAAACACTGCTGGTCTCATTCTCCACATCCAGAGAAACATTAAACACTCGGTTGACAAACCCATTAGGGTTGTTGCTCTCAGGGGCAGGGTTGTCTGTCTGTTCCATCCTCTCTCATTCTACAGTGTCAGCTATCAGCTCTAATGGAAATCATGTTTCGGGCTTCTCTCTCTCAAATACCTGGAGGGAAAAAAAAACACATTTTTAGTCAGAAATTTAACATTAAAGTGACGGCCTATCTTTTCCTATCATGCTTATTTTTTCTTAACTTACTCAGAGTCCCTAAATATGTACGCTATAAATACATAATGTATTTAAATATTCACAATGGAAAGCTAGCTGTATTTTTACCGTACTTGAAGTGAAACATTAAAAAATAATAAATTTGTAAAGCTACTTAAACACTAAAATACAATGAGAGCATTAGAGGTCTCATTTTGTGATTCTCAGACAAGGGCTTTCATACCATGAGTCAACAGTCACAAACACCCACCACCCCCCCATATTTGGTCCGCATTATCCAAAGTAATTATTTGAGACACAGTCCCCCGTCCACCATTTTAACCAGGAGGCTGTGTTGTCATGGAAACACTCACTACAGAGATGTCTGGTTATTTCAGGCCTGCTCCGGCTGTGACATCATCATAGCTCAGATAAGCTCCTTCAGAGGAAGAGGATGCTGTGGAAGTGCTACGACATGTTAATAACCCCCAACATCACAATCCCTTTAATGTATAGAAGCCTCCAGCATAAGATTTTTTTGTATTACACGGGAGGATGTCTTAATTTGAGCTGGCCTTTAAAGTCCCAGTTTAATTTGTGAGATATTTACTCGCAAGCTTTTTAAGAAAACTGTTTGAAAAAAAGTATCCAATATATTCTTATATTTAAAAAATGTCAGTTTACAAGTTTAGTCATAAAAATACACGCACTGACAAGTAGGGCGCCTTACTTTTTAGCGTTTTCTTATAAAAGGTGACGTACTTTTAACGTTGCAGTAGTTATTCTGATGACGTTAATGTGATTTTAATCGTCTGTAAACAAGCAAAGTTTTAGTTATACATGTATACTAAGACAGAGCTATTCTTGTAGTCTTTGGCTTTCAAACACTGTCGCAAAGCTTTGAGCAACCTAAACTCATTACTTCTAGCTAAAACTGACAGTTCATACTAACTTAAGCTAACAGTGGCAGGGTACGTTAACTATGTTGGGCTGGGCGTCTGAAACTTTTTTTTTTAATATGGCGTCAATAAAACTGACATTAACATTGCAAATACTTCATTTTGGTTGCTAGCTAATTTAGTTTAGAGTTAGTTGACGCTTCTTCAAACTCTAAACCACTCACAGAGTTACACTTACCAATAACTTTCGGAAGCTGCACAGCAAGTTACACCCGCGAAAAATAAATCGTATCTCCTGGCAACACTTAAATCGGCCGTTTGAGCTGTCAACTTACCCCAAGACACGTTAAATGTCGCCCCGTTTAAAAGGGCATCGTCGCTGCCGTCCTTAAACTTCAATGAAAACACCGCCTTTAACACCGGCTGAGCGTATCCAGCGTACTTTCAGGGCTTAACTTATATCCATGAGTAAGGCTGAAGTTATGCTGCGGACAGCGACTCCTTTTCATCTCACGCGTTTGGCTCTTGACTCTAAACTTCGTCCGCTATCATGAAACTGAGAGAAACTCCCCGAGTTAGGGACAGACCGGTGAACTCTTGCCCTGTACGCTCCTGCAGACGCCGACACTCTGATTTGTGATAATGCTCTCACGCAGACAGCGCAACACACACACACACTAACACACCCCACACACAGAGACAATAACAGAGAGAGAGACACACACACACATACACACTCATATTTTTACACACTCAAAAACATGAAATTTATTTAGAATTAGTCTAATCCACATCGTTTTGTTACAAAGCAAGTTTAGAGCTCTGGGTTTATATTTTGGCCATATAGCTTACAGGCTGTTATATTAACCTTGGGATGTTTAGTGTGACTTTAATCCTTTTTTTCCTTCAGTTCATTAAAGTCCTAAATGATTCCCACAACCATTGTAGCATATATTTTGATGTACACTTAGAGTTTTTTCTACCCCATTTGTTGGATGGGTTTAAAAGGAAGTCCTTATTATTTCTAAAAGAAACATCAGTGAAAACAAGTGATTGACTGAACTCTGGTCTCACTAGCTGATCCTCCTTTGGGATTTGCGTTGAATGTGAAAATCCTTCTATTGAAATGACACAATGGGGGAGAGGGAGCTCAGGGGGGGAACTGAAGGAATTCACGAAAACTAAACAGCTCCAGAGCCCCATAGCCGTGAAAGAGGAGATGGTGGAAGAAGTGGCCTAAATTTAAACATTTCCTCTTTGTCCTGTTTTGGACCCATTGTCATCGCATGGCGTTCTCCCTTCTGCACAGGAAGGAGTGGATCTGACATCAACGCTCTCAGGCTGACAATGCCAGGAAGTCTGTCTGACTGTATGTAAATATCTCTATGTGTCCACGCTTCCCTTGCTTGCCCGTGGAGCCACTCTTCTCTCCCTGGTCCTGTCCCCGGAGCGGCTTTATGCTCTTGAGGTTGTAGCAGTAGTGGGGACATCATGATTTACATGCTGCACTTCACCCATAACTCATCTGCAACTGTCACTGTGAATTACAGCAACCTCATCTTCAAATGACCTTTCTTCTTATGGAGCATCTTTCGCACATATATAGACCTATTAGGCTCTTTTTATTTGAACAGCTACATACAGTCACTTATATTTGTTCATTTCTGCTTTGGGGTTTTTTGCTGTTTCTCTTTGTACTGTCATTTTTCTTAGTAGTTTTGGGTTCACTTACTATTTGTTTCTCTCCTTCAGTCCCATTCCTTTGCTTCTTCCCTTCCTCCCCTTACTCACTCACTTCCTTACAACCTCAAGCAGTCTTCCTGTTGCCCCCCCCCCCCCCCCTTTTACAAAAGACATCCTGGCTCAAACATACAGAATGTTTCAGCTGTGGCTTACACAGGCTCGAAAAACTAACCCGTAATCTTTTAGAAATAAATTCATCCAAACAGCATTTTGTATGAACGACAGAAAGAGTGAGGGGGAAAGAGAAAAAGGGTGATAAATGGAAGCAGACAGATTAGAGATTTATAGACTCTCTACCAGCCGGGCCTCTGTCTGAAATGATAAGTTTTGTTGATGTTTGGCGAGCTGTGTACATTAGAGCGAGTTGACTTTGGTGCCTATTTACCGCGAGTGTTGAACACTCTGAACAGAGCTCTTTGAAATGATGTCATTGGCCTCTCGTTTTCAGAACAATCAACCTCTTCCTCCTCTTCCTATGACACGGTCCCTGCTGGTGGGGTTCGGTGGAGATTACTGGAGACAAACACTTGTTGAGTTTAGGCCCAGCTGTAATTATTTCGCCAGTCTTTGTCAAAGCCGCGGAGTGAAAACAGGCTGCCGTGAAAAGCCGGCCAGACAGGGGGGAGGGAAGGGAGAGGGAGAGCAGATATGTTGTGATATCAAATGAAAGGCTTACTGTGGCCTGGGAACTTGATTCCGGAGGTGTAACTCGTGTGAGAACAGCTGGGAGCTTGGTCAAATTTTGTTTTAAGTGCAGGTGTTTGGGAACATTGAGGCTGAAACACTGTGTAGCTTTGCAATATTACAGCATGCCCTTAGATGGGGAGGTTACTGAGTTAAGGCACCTAGAGTGAGATGCTGATGGTGCTGTGAGCATGTATGTGCCATGGCTTCCTCTGCATGCATGGTAAAGTGTGCTGCATGCTGCCACGCACACAGATCAGCATTTCTGCCCACATTTGGTTTAAAATATGCCCAGGTAGTAGCTGCCTTCAGTGGTAGAGGAGAGTTTGAATTACACTGGCATTCCTGACATTCCCTGCACTGACCTGCATACTTCTCTGGTCTGGCTGCACATGGCACTATCCCTTAAACACACACACCGCACACATACACACACACTGCGGACACACACTCACACACACACGCTTGAGACCATCCTCACCATTTGCAGACACTTTGATCTCAACTGCAATCAGTTTGGGGATAATCAATCAGTTTGAGCTTCCAAACACATGGACACACACATATGTACCAGCTCACATGGCACACACATGGTCACCTGGAATGTGTGGAAAAGGTCGGAATAATGCTGGCGATGGGAAAATTTGTCTGATTTGTCTAGCAGCCATCTTAGAGGCAGCAAGAGAGAGAGAGAGACATGGAGAGAGAGAAGGAATGAGAGGAACAGGACAGGGGGAGTGTGTGTTTGTGTGTGTGTGTGTGCGTGGAGCGTTCAGCTGGGGATTTTCAGCCATTATCAGGATGAATCTGAAAACAGGAAGGGGGGTTCCATTAAACAAGACGGGCGGAAGACAACCACAGTTCTACTTCCTGTTTTATAGCGAGGGAGGAAACAGCAGATTTTTTAGGAATTCAAATCAGAATCAACATTCTGGAGAGAACATCTTTATAAAGCATAAAACCCTTTCTTTTTGACAAAATGAAAGGTATGTATAGGTTCATTTTTTGGAATTTTAACAAAAATATTCGCCTTTAATGAAACCTATTTTAATGTGGCAGTTTTAAGCCCCTGTCTGTGTATATGTTGCTGTTGAAAGTGTGATCAACCAGATGTTTATCCCAGCTCTGAATCTGTGTTATTGTTTATCTTGCTCTGTATCTTGCTCTGTTCTTGCCGTACAGGCCTTGGGCTGAGCTGGACTTGGCTCTGTTTGTGGGTCAGCAGCAGTGAGAGAGAAGCAGCCTGGTACACGAAACACCATTTCCGCTCATCTGGGTGCCTCCACTTCTACAGAGAGCAAAGTTTCTGATTGGAAAAACCCAGGGGACGGGGTGATGAAGGGTGGGATCATAGTTGACAGTGGAGGGATATTTTGCCGAGAAGAACAAAAGGAAATAAAACATCACGCTATCCTGTGTCTTCTCAATGCATTGTGTCATTATTGAGAAGAGGAGTAAATGGTTGAGATCTAAGGTGAGATAGTGCACAACTAGCAGTGTGATTGATAATGAACTGGCATTCCTTTCACTGATCTGACAGTGGAGAAGTTTTTTAGAGTTGTCTGTTTTATCTCCTTGATGAATGCTGACCTATGACCACTTCATTGTCTCTGGTCAGTGTCCTCTGGGCTGGTTAGGTTGTGAAAATAGTGGACTGGGCAGCCCCGTTTTTAATGGGGATGGACCAATAGCTGTATTATTAAGCCCACATATAATCTCCTCCTCTATCCCTCTCTATCTCTGTGTCCTCACTACAGCTCTTTTACCATGTCCTAGTTAGAGGCGGAAGGATACTCATGGCGAGTGTGCATCTCTCCTCCCATTCCTTCCCTGCACATCCTCTGTCTTATCACACAGAGAGGGAGAAAACACACTGAGTGAGACTAGGATTTTCTAAGTTTAATATTCTAGACAAGTAGCATAACCAAAACATCAAAATTGACACACATTACTGATTTTTTTTTTTTCAGAATTTAGCTGCAGGCCATGTGTACAAATGCCTACATGGCAAGGTAATAGGTGTTTGATCAGATCAGAGGTTTATGAGAGTTTTGACTGAGAAGTTTTTCGCCTCATGTAAGTGCACAGGCCTATTATCCAGAAAGTTTGAAGGTAGTAAATTTTGTGATATTTCTGTTTCAGGCAATTGAAAACTGCAAGTCAGCACTGTCCTAGAAAATGAAAAAACACAGGTCTTCATTAAGTCATCCTGAAACGGTGATTTGGACTCCCAGCCTTTTCACCTGATTTGGCACTGTCAGACTACTGCCTCTTCCCTAAGATGAAGGAGCTGAGTGGTCGCCATTATGATATTGTTGATGCATCATGGTGCTGTGGACCAGTTTCTAGATGTTAAAGCCTCTACAAAAAAGAATCTGTAAGCTCCACGACTGCTAGACTAAGTGTGGGAAAGTAGGAATATGACCCTTGTAGTAATATCTGTAAAAGAAAAATTAAAGTACCTCACATTTTAGTGAATAAAAATGCTATTTGACTATTGATAATAATATGCACATCACAATTTTGTGCAGTTAATGTCTAATGCAGAGAAAGTATATAAGTCTTTGTTATGAAAAATTATGGAGATAGATGTTTTTTAAATCCTGTATAACGCTTTAATTGTATGTATAACATTCACTTTGTGTTATATGCCATTTATAGTTCATTTTATGAATTTAATTTTGGGATTTATGTTTCTGCACATCCAAATTGAAAAAAATGTCTGTTCTTTGATCTAGTTCTATTCATTTTTTCTTATTTTTGTAGATATATACATATGCATGTTCAACTTCATGTAAAAGTGTTATACTTAAGAGTACGAGTGTATTTTTAATATTCTACATGTGCCCCTCTTTCCTGCCATCTGAAAAAAAACCCTGCCCCTTCAAACACACTTCACAAACACTTAGATCTTCTCTGTAAGGGTGATGTAATTGCTTTTAGATGTTGTTAGACTTGCCAAATAGCCAAAAGCCGAAATCCACTCTGGTGAAGGGAGACATCTAGTGGATCAAGCTGAAACTGTTCTCCTAATTAATTTACCAATGTGGTAGGATTGTTTTGTTTTATTTTTCATCACATATGCCAGATTTGATGCATGTCTTTAACTACAAGTACATAGGACTGTCTGCAGAAAAGGCTACTTTTCTACCTAAACCAGCAATTACACTAATTTTTTTTTTACTATAAGCTGTGTGTGAAACTTTTCTGTTCACCACTCTGTAGTTAAGGGTCCCCGCCACATGATGGCACTCTGGATCTTTCAAAGGACACAGACAAATCTTGCCAGTGGAGGAGTGGATTACAAGACAATTCTTTATTATTAAAAATCAGATATAGCGTACATTTCAGAATATTGTCTAATTCAGGAGTAATACCGCACAGGCAAATCCCAGTGTCAGGGGAATCAAACTGATAAAGTGAAACCAGAGGAATTGATCTAAAATTATGAAATGAAATTGACCAAATTTGCAATGAGAATATTAATTAACAACTAGAGTTCTGAGATTTAGTTCAGTCTCTCATTGAATTATTGGTTTATGTTAAATTGGTTTTAATAAGACACTGCTACCAAACCTGATAAAGAGATGTGATTTTACTCTGCACTGGTCTGTGGCTTAGTTTAGACTACAGTATCAATAACAAATGCATTTTAAGCCCTGTGACATCTGTCTTTGTAATGAAGGTGTAGTTGCATATGAAGTAAGTCCATGGCAACAGCCAATCACCTATGTTACCATGAATCCACTCAGCCTTTAGCCATGAGTCAATCAATGGACCGTGGTCACACTGCTGAAGCTGTGACCACAGATACATTTTTTGAGAAAATGTGCCTTGGGCTAAAAAGTAATTTGGTGTGAAAGTAAAGAATTAGACCTCGGAGATGTGGCTAGCATTAAAGTTAGATGTGATTAAAGCTACAGGCATCGATTGGATCTCTGTTACAAGGTACCGAGCCTCGGGATGTTCTGCAGAATGGCGAAATCACTCTATTCAATTTCATGATGTTCCACTTTAACACTGTGAGATGATTTCATTTGCTTTATGCATTTGCAAGAGGCACAGTCAAATAAGAGGAAAAAGAAAAAAAAAGGATGATCTCATACTTTTGCTGGCCAATTCCATAGAATCCAGGGATGCCTAATTGATACAAGTTAGGTAATGGCTTGCTTTAAATTAAAAGCTACAAGTCAAGTGGAACTTTCTCATTTATTATTCAGTGAAGCACGTCGTCTTTGCTTAAAGGCCTTCAGAGGCAAGATAAGAGGCTTTTTAATCCCTATATGGGAGACATACGTCTGTCTCTGCTCACACTTCCAATAAGTCAGGAAGAGATTAAATCAGCAGTGAGAATGTTCACATGTTTGGGTGCCCAAAATGTGTTTATACCTGGATATGCATTCATTTATTCATATGTGAGAAGAAGTATGCTGGTTATTAGGGGGGAAAACTATTGAAGAGGTTAGAGCCCAGCACTCCAAGCTGAAGCCACTCTCGCTTTCCTGTTAGCAGCTGTCCAAACCCAAAATGGCCAATTACCATCATTTCTCTGCTGGTGGTGGTAATGTTAGTGAGATAGCCAGAGAGAGAGAGAGAGAGAGCAAAGATGAGGGAACTGAGAGCAGATGAGATATAGGCTGCCCAGACAAGCCAGAAAATAAAACCATATTTCCACAGCATGGAAATCAGACAACATCCACCATGACAGAAGGTGAATCCATCATCTGCAAAGGAAATAGATTCAATTAGATGGATCCTTCTGGTGTGTGAATATACACAGAGATTGTTTTTATGGTAATAATGATTATAATTGCAATGTCTCTGAGTCCTTTCACGTTGATTATGCAGTGTAAATAGGCAGGGAGACATGCAGTGACAATATATACAATGTATATAAGTAAACACCTATAAATATATGTGGACAGAAGACAGAAGAAAAATGAAAAATAAAGAAAAAAGAAAGAGAAAAACGATAGCGTGGTATCTCAAATCTGTGAGCATGCATGAGTTATTATTATTTTTGAGAGTGAGATGAAGAGTGAGCTTTCCCGAGAGACTCCTCTACTGATCTGTGTCTCAGTGTCTCAGTCTGATCTTTGCCAGGAGGTAAATGCCGTTAGAGCTTGAAAGACTGCAAGCATATTATTTCTTATGGGAAATATATGATATTCACTTAGCAACAGCATGATGTTTTTATCACACTCTCTTGCAGTCTAAAAAGCTAATCAATGTGAGTCAATCAAAGCCATGTACCACGAATGCTAAAAAAAGTAAATATCACTGGATCGTTTTCTGCCCTTTCAATTTTAGATAATCCCCCAAAAGCACATGCTGCTTTATAGCTCAGAATTTCCAAGAGATGGCAAACACGAATGCCTTCAACCACAAGCAAGGCCCAAGTAAAAGAGATGACATTCCACAGCTAGGTTAGATGAAAGATTGCCTCGTGCCTTCATCAAGATTGATAATGCAGCGCACAGTATTACATGTGGGTGACTTGTGGTGGCTGCTACAGAAAAGGAATACAGAGTCTGTTTTCTGACCTTTCATTCGACTGGCTAGACCTTACCAACGGATTGACATCAATATCAGACTGTCTTGTCTGACAGAGAAAAAAAAGAGAAGCACACAATTTTGTTGACAGAGTATGATCGGGGAGTTAGAGCGAACAGTGGCAGAGGGGTTTAAAAACACCTGTACGGGAGAATGATGATGCTGAGACAAGAGGGAAAAGGCTTTGCCAACATGAATGATAAGAAAGAAAAGAAAAGAGAAAAAATCAAATTATGTATGTAAATAAATACACAGTTTTGTTTTTTTTTTTTGATGATTTCAAAGACCATAAGTTAAAAGAGTCAGATGGTCAAAAAAGTACAGCCTCAAGCTGAGGCCCTGTCAATTTTCATTTTAGGTCCTTGAGCAATAAGTAATCAAGCAATTCTCACGCTAAGTTTATTTTCATTTGATTAATTCTAATGCTGCCTTTCCCAGCCTGCGATGATAACAATGAGGGTTGCATGTCTCACTGCCTCCATCTGTCCTACCAGAACATGTCTGGGAACACAACATCACCAGAACACCAGAACGGTTAATCTGCCTTATTTACTTCTCCCAATATGGCTGCTTTGTCACACACATCGTTTGTCCTCCAGGATAAATATTTCCCCAGCGCTGGTGCACACTAAATGTTGATTTATCCTCAGCCTGTTAAACTGGCCAATCTGCATATGGCGTGTTTGTGTTTTGTCAGGATGCATCCACTGTGACAATATATACTATAATTATCATCTAAGTGTGACAGCAGAGCTGAAATCCATTCATTGGTCTGCAGAGACCTATGTGTGTGTATGTGTGTGAACTGAGTTGTCATACTGTTGCCATGTATTGAAGACGCCTCATCTGAAAAAGGGCTGATTTAATAGGAGAACAATTTAATGTTGTCTGGTTTCATTAAAATGAGCACAAGATCCTGCTTCATTTTGTTCTCCTCAAAGGAGGGAAATAAGCGAGGAGTCAGAGGGAGAACGCATAAGAAAGAGACGAAGATCTGATTCGCCGTCTATTTATGTTGCTGAAAGAAAAAGAATTTGGAGCAGGCCATTTAACTTAATACTCTCTCTTCTTTGCTAACGGTCTGAAGATAATTAGTATTACTAATCAAAACACTTGTGTCTCCTCTCCCCTGGTGTGTCATCCTCCCTCAGGGCCATTGTAAACTGTCTATTGCTATGAAGGCTACTTGATTGTTTCTTTTATGTTTCCATTGGATATACATGAGCACAGTCTAATGTACATCCATTGGACATACGTGAACAAAATCTAATGTATTTACCATCTGCTTATTGTTGCTGCCTTCTTTTTATTGTTTTTGTATGAGTCACCAAACATCTTATAAAAAACATTTTAATCACCATCATATTTTATCCGTTTGAATTCACATTAACCAATCTTAATTGGAGATGAAAACTGGACAGAACAAAGAATCTAGCAATTAACAGGAAAACCACTATAGACAAGTTGTTCACTCAATATTACATTTAAATGCTGAGGCAATTAGACAATTTAGTAGTTATTTCATTAACAGAAATTAGTCTGTTATTTTAATAATTGGACATTATTATCAGGTAAATATACCAGAGATGTGTGTGGTTTTTCTGTATTTTGGAGAAAGTAGGCTTATTAATTATTTAAATTATCAATTTTTTTTTTTTCGATTAAAGGATCCAGCCATTAACTTGAAAGTCTGAAAATGAAAATGTCTGTCTGTCATATCTTGAAATGTGTCACTATGTCAAACTGCTAGCTGAATCATGGGAGTGTTTACCCTTTGTGATTACAAACTGATATTCAAAAAAATATTGATGAATAATTTTCCATCAGTTGACTAATTGACAAATCGACTAATCCTTTCAGACTAACCAAAATTAATACATTATATTTTAACATTTAATGGGTTAAAGAAATAAGTAAACAAAAAACAGTATGATACTATTTTGCCTTAAATTAACAGCTTAAAAATTCATTTGATGCTAAGGTTTCTTGCTACAGGTGACTGGGGCCCCAGTTCCTTCACTATGTATCCTGAGTGAGGGCTTAGAAAACCCTGGGTAGCATACCAACAATTATAACTGGAATCGATGAACCTGGATAATATTTAATGGAGAAAATGTTCACAGTATTTGCCTCTTATGTTTCCGACTGCCTCTCCTCAGCTTTCTCTGGTTTAACTGTTTCTGAGTTTCCTTAAATAACTTGTTAATCGGAGCGGCTAGTTCTGTTAGCCGTGCGGCTAGTTGCTCGCGAGAGGCTGCAGCTGCTCCGCAGAGCACCTGAGTGATTAGCCTACATTGCATCAAAACCTGGGAGTTTAGCAGCCCCCATGAACACCATGACAGAGGTAAAAGAGAATGATGTTGACGTACAAGTTAAAATAGGGTCTGACCGAGGACGAGGCTGAGACAGGTGTAAGGTCAGAGCTGACAGACTTTCCGTTGTTGACAGCTTCACGACAGATGAAGATTCAGAGGAGGACAACGATGGAGGAAGTTGTGAAAATAAAAATGGAAGAGGAAGAGACACGAGTCGGACATTATGCTGTTTGACTGGTAAGATAGTTATGTGTCTTGTGTTGTTGGCATTTGTTTGATATTTTGCTGTGTTAGCAAAGTCGTCAACTTGCTTGTTTTTGTTGTAGCCAGTTGCAGCCTCGGAAAATCGCCAAACGTTACAAAAGCTGAACATTTTTCGTCTTTTGATGAAAGATCTTCAAAGGGAAAAACATTGCAGTGGCCCCAAGCTGGGGACCAACGGTGGCTATGAAGATCAAAAACAATACAACACTTCAAAAAACAACAACATTTCTCAAAA
>JAPZDZ010000026.1:6447901-6460754 GCA_029783805.1 Acanthurus tennentii | reverse complement strand
GTAGTTGATAGATATATAGAAACCTCCTGGGAGATAGAAAAAATATGCATTTGAGTTTGTAGTTTAGAATTCAGGAGTCTTTCAAAAGCACTAGAAAATCAAAACAACACCCTGACGGAATTATCTGCATTTTCTAAGAACGTGTAAACTTTTGAAGCTGAAAAAGAATGGCATCCTTAACACTAGTTTTGGCCTGGTAAGCAAATTGCAGTGGGTCCATTTATTTGCCTGCCAAAACTCTGAAATGCTTTGAAACAGTCTTCTCTAAAGTGTTCATTGCATGTGAAGTGAAAGAAAGTTTGCAAAGAATGGTTTCTGTTTGAGAGGAGAGGATGTCAGATGTAAACAAATAATACCCTTCTATGACAGCATCTGGTGTTTGGCTCTCCTGTCATTGCTTTTTACTGTAGCCATCCTTTTGGTCACGCTGCGCCTAACCTCGTTCTGTCACAGCAACACCCCAGTGAGAGCGCTGGAAGGTGATAAAAATTAATGTGCAATTTAATGTATACATAAACTCACACCTGGACTGGCTGGTGGTGCTACTGTAACTGGAAGGATGCTACTATGGGGATGGTCGAGATGCATTGCTTTAATGCACTTACTTTCTCTTGGCCCGACATACAGAGGAAATTAGACTGTTACACACTGCCACACAAAGTCTTGGGCCACTTCCAGAGAAAGAATTAGTAAATTAGAAAAAAAGCAATGTGTTAAGTAAATACACACAACTTAGACCTGACATGGACTGTTCATTTCTTGTGTTGGTCAGCCTTTTAAAGTATAAAAATGCAAATTGGGCTGCAAAATTTCCCTTTTTCTTCCCTTTCATGTAATTAGCTATTGTGAAAGGTGATAACATTCAAACCGTTTGAGAGAAGGGGCCAAGTTATTCCCTGCGAGGTGGATATTAAAATTCTGCACAGCAGAACTTGAGCTTTTTATTTTAAAAGCACCATGAAAACTTCACTCACCCCCCTCCAAAAAAGGGTGCATCTCTTAATTACTGACATAGAGCCAATTTGCGTCGAGCATGTCTCTCAGCAGATAATGATAATCATTATAATTGCTTGAAGCGTTTGTTTCATGCAGCAAAAGCAATAATGTTCACTCAGATCTTCTATAATAAAGGCTCAGCACATGGCTTCCTCCAAGCTGTTATACAGTGACTGGACGTGAATAATCATTAGTAAAATTGAAATGCAGGGGTAAATACATGGCTGTGTCTGTCCTCTCCTCTGTACTGCCTGTCTCTTTCTGTCGGTGTCCGGGTAGAGCGCCAGAGACTGATCAAAGACTGACTCTGATTCACTCTGAGTGATCAAGGAGAAGAGACAGGGAGCTCTGTGATTACTGAACATTGACGTTGTATCAATTTCAGTCATTCTACAATACACGGCTGTCAAACACAAGGTGTATTATGCACTCTGTCTGATCACCCGGGATCCAGTCGTACAGGCGTTATTGATCATGAGGGATAATCTTGCATTTTTCATGAGGGAGAATAAACTTTGTGATCAAAAGTGCCACTGGCTAAAATCCACTGATTGCCTCGAAAGATCAGGGTTGAAGAAGTGAAAGAGGCATGTTCCTTTGTAACAACTACTGTATAGCTGCAGGGATTTCAAAGAAACAGTTTACCCTTGGAGAAATATGCTTTTCTCCAGCAATTCTCATTGTATGTCCGGCAGTATAAGGCTGTATTTAGCTGCAGGTTAGCCAGCCTAGTATAAAGACTAGACACAGAGGATAGAGCTAGCCTGCCAATTATGTGTAATTCATGCTGAAACCAAAGAGTACAAACAAAAACAAGGTTGTGTTTTTCCTGGGAGTTATATGGTCTTTACATCTATGTTTTGGTCAAACAGTGAATGTTTCCTAGTTAAACCAACCAGCTGCTGGGTGAAACCTTACAGACATGACGGTGCTATCAACCTTTATATTTATGTTCTAACTCTCAGAAAGAGAGCAAATAATCATATTTCACAAAACTTTCGCTGAATTTTTTGTGTTTTTACAAAGTTATCTTTTTAATTTGTTAAAGTTACAGAAATGTTTATTTCTTAAATCAGGTGTTGGATCCCAATGTGTCTCAGATGCTAAACCCACAGATTTTTTTTTAGAAGTGCTGATTGCAGAAATGTTTAATGAAAGATTTCCCTGAGTTACAGAGGCTAGTGGAAGAAAAGATAGTTCAGATGTATTGTCGTGTATATAACTCTATTTTACTTTGGACAAATGTTCTCGATATGACAAAACATGTCTATAGTGTTGAGATTTACCCAATAAGAAAAATACAATAAAAAACAAAAGTGATAAACAGATACTAGAGTTTTATCATTTTTTTATAATGCTAGGTAGAAATGAATTAAAACATATATTTTTAAGTTTTATATAATTTTCTAAAGCAACAAATTTAACAGAAATGATGACTTGCCTTGTAGTTCACTGCAGAAAAGGGTGGTTGCTGCAAGGCATGAGGATCACAGCACTGCCACAATAGAGATGTGAGGTATCTTATTGCAACAGGGAAGGTGGTTTTCCAGAGGTGACTGAGCCGTTTTGTTTTGGCTGTGCTCTAGCAGTTTACTGTGTTTTACAGGTGTCATGAATAAAACATCCAGACCTGGTAGAAAAGGCACCTTGGTGAGAGGGTCAGCTGACCAAATGCATCAGGAGAATAGAGGAGCACCCCTTCATGAGAAGTGTGCCAAATCGCTGCCGTTTGATAGAAAAAGCTGCAGGGGCAAGATAGTGGGAGATTGGGTGCAGATTTAAAGCCCCATGTTGCATATCTACAGGTAGGCTGCTACAGGGTAATACCCTTTAAGGATTACATCAATATTGGAGCTAAACATGTAATCATACACTGAGGCCGAGCTCCGGATCCATCTTGATAACCTTCAGTCCCATCAGAACGTATTTTCCTTAGCTGGAATGAACCTTCAGGAATTATTCATGGGGGATGCTGATGAACATCACAAAACATTGGAATTTAATCTCAGTTTGCATGAAAGAATATGAGTTCTCCAAACAAAACAATAATTGTACTGCTCAACGCTTTCCACAGAACGGCATACTGATTCACATGAAAATGAAAATGCAGTGTAAAAACACCACCCTGATGTATTCTTACTTGCCATGACAAGCTTAATCACTGAACCTGAGAATGAACAGAGTCTACTTAGAGCCCTCATCTCAGGCATGAAGTAAGCCGAATGGATTCAAGATACAATCCTGTAACTTTCGCTGTCACTTAATTGCAAGACTACTCCTTTGATTAACTCTCCGTCTTTCTCCCCCTCTCTCTCTGTCCTTCTGGGAAATGAGGAGGGGGGTGCGGGGCATATAGGACATGACTGACAGCTCGTAGTTTATCAACAGCTGCCGAAAGCTCTTTTCTACTACAGCAGATGTTCTCTTAAGGATTAAATCTGCCTACATAAGGAGATAGGAAAATAAATGCAATATGACATCAATTCTCCCTGTTAAAACTTCATTAACTAATTAAAAGTTTCTTCATTGGCTAGTTGGTCTAGAGGAGAATGGCAAGCGGCAAAGGATTTAAGTTTTTTTTTCTTCCACTATAAAATACAAAATGATTTTGGTTTGGAAAGAGTTAGGTTGTGTCTCCCTCTGGTTGGGGCAAAGGGTCAGCCAGCTGATGCAGAATGCCTGCAGTAGGATATTGTAATTCTAGGACTACACTTTAAATTCCCCTTATGCTCTAGAGGTCGTGAAGGAGCTTCCTAACCACAAAGCGATCTTGCCACCACCATTGTCGAGATAATTTGAGTCAGAGTGAGTTTTTAGACCAGATCCAAGTGTTTAATTAAAGCTCAGGTCGACACTGAGATTAAGTGAACAGCAAAGCAAAGCCCTCTGAGGACTCCTACCTTTCTTAACAACCAGTGGCTGTGTAAATCCAAGTAGCAGCTCTGGGTTAATCTTCAACATCTAAATGTATAACACGTTTGTTTTGATGCACACTAGTACAACAGTTGTGATCTGGTTTACAGAGTATGCTGGTATGTTCTACACATGTATACATTATGCTGGTTTCTGTAAATAATTTATTTTATTATTCATCTATTCTGGTTTTCAAATGTATGATATAATTTCTGCTAATGGAGGAATCTCACTCAAAACAATGAAAACAAAAGCTGTAGTTTGACAATGTCTTGAAGTAGTGTGGGTTCATAGGATTTTTTGTTTTAATTGATTGATCAACAGCCAACTTTGCAGATGAAAACTATTTGACTCCCTCAGGCAGAAACTTCCACAGACAAGGTCATGTAATAAAATTTTATTCATGATAGTCAAATTTGCCGGCCTCCTTCTTCAATCTCTGACTGGTGTTACCCCAGGAGCTGACTTGAAACAAATTATGGATTTCTCTTAGTTTGAACATTGTTGGAAACATTTGGAATTAATATGCGTACACAGTTTAACAAAATGTATCACAAAAATACAGCCATTTTTACACATTAAACATGGAAGTGTTAAATATTCTAAGTTTAAGAAGTCTGGACATGCAGGGGTTCTCTGATAGAAACCAGGATACTGTGGCTTGTAAACACCTTATCTCGGTTTTTGAACATTATCTGCCATGTGCACATGTAGGAGCTTCTGCAGATGAGCTATATATGTTGTAAAATGAAAGTGAAAGTTTGGCTAGAGGCGAAATATCCACAAACCAAATTGGGATCACTCTCGCAAGCACTGTTGAAAGAAGTATTAAGATGTTTTACTTCAGTCAAAGAGCAGAATACTTTATTAGTCCCACAACAATAATTTTACTTGGACTGAATTAGATTTTATTATATTATTTTAACAACTTTGCATGCAGCATATTCTCAGTAAAAAAGGATAAATCACACCTGTCTAAAAATTGTGTAGCAAGAAGTATATACACCTTTGTGGTACTACCCATTTTCTTATAACTTATAATAAACCCAATTGTTATTACATTTGCTCATAAATAAATGGTTTAATATTTATTACTAACATATTTACCTTAGTGTTAACTACATAAAGCTTAAATAATTACCCCAATGCTTAACATTTTTACATACAGCTGTTTCTAATCGTCATGCAGGTGACCAACAACATAATCGACAAGTGTTGTGTTTCAGAGTACCAAGGGCCCTTATTCATCTTCACTACTGTACCTCTTAATAACCCCCCCATCTTTTTGTTCTTACCTATTTATATTATTGTGCTTTGCTTGACTCTCCATCTAATGAAATCCTCAAATAAACCTCCAAAATTGAAAAAAACACTCTCTAGAGTGGTGCAAATTTTTTTTTTTAATTTTTATTGAAATGAAAATTTTCTTCTTGAGTTACCAGAAATTAAATTATTTCTTGCTTTGTACATATTCGTGCATTTGTGAATTCATCCAGACCCATGAACTTCAAAGTCTGCAAAAGTACAGAAGCATTAGCAGGAAAATATAATTAAAGTTGAAAAAAAGGAAAGAGAGAAAAAATCCAATATGTCAAACAGCTGCTTTCAGGGTGTTATACTGGATTATTATTGCTGATGCATTGTGACACTTCTGAAAAGTTTGAGGACTTGGAAGAGAAAGATTTAAAAAGAATAGTCAAAACCGAAACAGGGAATGTCTGTGGAAGCATCAATATTTTACCCTAATATGACTGAATCTGGATCCTACATTTCCCATAGAGCAACCAGCGTCTTTTTATGATAAATTTGCAGTCTGACAGCTGACATAACAAGGGTTAGTTTGTCAGATTCAACAAAGCTCCTCCAGAGCCTCAGAGGACCTTCCTCAACAGTTTTCAAAGGCTGATTAGTACTTTCCATCACCAGTGAACTGACCTTTATATGTCAGTCGGGTGAAGGTCCCTTTTTAATGTTTAATGTTGAAATGGAGCTCATTTTAACTATTTTATACACTGTTGAGTAGTTAAATCTGTAACAATGCACCACATTTTATAAACTGATAGTTAGTTTTAGTTGATCATTAGTGCTTCAAAGAGTTCACAAGATAAATCTGAGGGGTGGTTGAAAAAATATTTTCACATGTATAATTAAATATATCCTCCACTTACATTTTTTTTTTAATATGTTTGTGAACCATGGGATATCAGAGCTTGATTATATTGAGCTGTACCTGGGCGAAGTTTGTCACTAGAGAGGTGTGTTTCTACATATAATCTCTAAAATCTTAAATTCAAGCAAAACCTGGGAGCTGAATTTTGTGCACTGCAAGGTTGAAAGCCAATCTTATGCAAAATAAAACTCGAACCTGCAGTGCAGAGTTGGTGTGTCAACACAAATAGCAACAGTTTGCATTAGCACAGCTGCTTAAACTGTGTCAGCCACCGAAGTTACAAACTTAAAAAGAACATCAATAAAATGCTACCTAAACTTACCATTCTGATACATCTGCTAGTCATCGAATGTGGTACACAGCAGACTACTCATCTGAGTCCCATTTGTGTTTGAATATGAAGGTTATGACTGAACGTCTTCAGTCTTTCCTTTAGCTAGTCATCTTGATCTGCAGAGCTCTCTCAGTGGTCAGTGTAATGAGAGTAGCAGTGGAGAGCGGACTGTGATCCATGTGTCAAAAATTTTTCGATGAGGAAGAGAGTAGATGTGACATTCTCAGAGATTTTCTTTGAGTTTAGTGCAGTAAAAAAAAAAAAACATGTCAACCCATCTTATTAGTCAAAATGTGTCTGGAGAGGGACTGTTTACATTTTCAGAAAACTAATGTAAAAACTAATCTAATCTCAAAAAATATTCAAAAGAGGCAAAAAAAAATTACAAGAATTCCTCTGTTGACCTGATTGCAATTCATAGATATGTACAGATGGCATAAAAAATTGACACTGCTTCATTTTGCGTGCCATAAACCTTAGGTATTACTGCCTTACACTGATTTTGGTTGGAGAATGAAAATCATTAAAAACGAACGAGAGGAGCTGGTTTAATTATAATGTGTGATGGATGTATCTCAATATCACAGCAGGCAAAACAAAGTCAACTGATAAAGGAGAAAATTATATGATAAATTCCTATTAATACAAATTTTGAGTGAATATTAAAATAATTGTAATGATCAAATTGTGAGTGCTCACTGAGAGAGAGAGACTGGAAAGCTTTTGCCTCAGGCGGCCATACTGTTCTGTATTTTGCAGCAACAGCAGAAATCGCACCTCCAACTTTTTAATTACACCCTTGAGAAGTGCAGTTGACCTGTACGGTAATGTCTGCCCGCCTCACCATGGGCTCCCCAGGTCAACCTCAGGTCATCTTGTCCACCTCAGACCCCAGAGATCTTCTTCTCAATGAGGCCTGGAGGTGTGACCCATGAAGTGGTCCACCCTTCCTCTGTTCCAAACAGAGAACCCACTCCTCCTCTAATTTAATCCTCTGAGCTTTGAGACTGAAGTAGTACACACACACGCGCACACACACACGCGCATACACACTCACACAATGGTATTTGTTTTGTGGCATAAATTGAACTCTTTGGAGTCTATACAGAATGATTTACATATACTTTATTTTGAGATTTGTTATTTAAGATGAATTTTTGCTCTGTTTATGTGTTCAGCTGAAGTCAAAATATCATTTTTTTCTCATCTTTTTGTGTCTACTCACCGTAATGTCTCAGATATCAAAGTAATACATTTGAGGTTAAGATGTAAAAGTATGTGATGTGTCACAGAAGAAGAAAAACAGGCTGTTTTTCCCTCAATATCTTGCTCTTGTCAGTATTCATCTCTTGTAAATGATTGAGGGTGACTGTATGCATGGATTTACAATACGCAGGTGTTTGTGTGTGCATGCATGCATTAGCATTGCTTTTGTATCTGCGGATAAATCGAGGCACTCACCTTTGTTTATGCGTGTCATTTCATGCATGCGACTGTGTGTTTATGTGCCTGACCGAGGCTATTTGCATCCAAGTTTTACTGCCATTCAAATCATTTATTCACCTCCCGGCTTACAGCATGGCTTCTGGCCTGCAGCTTTGTACCAGCAGCTGGGTTGCACAGCCTTCCCCAGGCTTCCCCCGCAATCTCTTGCTCTTTATCATGCATGGCACACCGCTGGACTACTGCAGGCGCAGAACACTTCATCACCACAGCCTGCAGAGAGAAGCAGAGACAGACTGGAAGATGGGCTCAGGGTTCAAGAAGACCCCTATTAGGATGGGATATCCCATAGGCTGAATGGCTCAGCTCAGAGCTTTTTGCCCCAGCTTCAAATATAATATGTGGTAAAATATGACGTCCATGTTTTAAGATTATTGGCAAATTGCTTGGTGATAAGGTTACGGATCAACTTTATTTTAATTCACTCAGACCAGCAGGCGTTTCCCTCCTTAAATTCCAGCCTGAGGGGATATCTGCAGCTAACAGCCTTGTGGAGTGTTTTCAGAGCACAATTCTGTCAGAGGACATCTCTGCTGAGAAAAAAATGATAGTTGAGACAGAGGGGAGCGGAGGAGGGAGACTGTTTCATGGTGTCAGCTCTAACTGGGCTGGGAGTATTCTAGCTTCTCTCAGGTACACTGATATCATCCCTGACTGCCTGCTGTGGAGAGAAACAGTTGCACCGAGGTGTCAGCTTTAAGTGGGTAGGGGAGTTTTGTCACCGATCAGCTATCAGCATCTCACAGTGACTCTTCACCGAGGTGTTTTCTGAGCCCACTGGATGTGGATCTCCATTCCTGCCCCCCCCCCCCCCCTATTTATTTCTCTTCCTTTAATCTTTGTGTACTTCTCTCCCTCTATTTCCTTCCTTTTAAATTTTTCTCCTCGTCTCAGGAGAGTGAATAATCTCTTTCAGTATCATGGATAATGGCCGCCCTCGATAACAGAGCTGTCTCTACAATTCATCAGGTCTGACCTTCAGGGTGCATCTTGATGAGTGCCGAAAGTAATGACACCGCTCTACTCCACAGTGCCCGAACAAGAAAAATACCCATAGTGGCGAAAGACTATAATCAAATCAAGTTTGCATCTAATGCGATTGTTTGATCTGATGTGATTGTTACTGGGATGATACAGACAGATGAAGTATTGACTATTCTTTATAAAGAGTTATGCTACAATGCTACATACTCTCAGGCCTCTCACTTCATTTACACAGTATAATTTTCACTGCATCTGAAGCTAGTCCTTGAGAGTGCTTTGATATTCAACAAAGCAGAGCAAAATTAATTTGTTCATGTTTTCAAAAAAAAAAAAAAGAAAGAAATATATTAGAGGGTTACGGTGTCCCTGAAGGCATGGGGACCAGAGAGAAGAGTGGTGGCTGTGTAGCAGTGAAGGCTGATCTCTATAGAGACTTCTCTATTGTCTGTCTGTGCGTCTGTTCTGCTTCCTGCCAAGCCGGCAGAGAGACACAGCCATGAGCAGAGTCGCTGCCTCATAAAGGACATTCTCTCTGCGCTCCTGGTTCTGGGCTGCCGTTCAACCGTAGGCAGACTGCTTCCTGCATGTGTGGGTAGAACAACTCTATATCATTCGCTGGTTTGAATAGACAGCTCTTTGTAGAGCAGCTTAGTGTATGTTTGTCACGGGCCCAGCCAACACATGTTTGACAGTGATCAAATATTTGTGGTGTGTGTGGAACCTCCTACTCGAAGCAGTGAAGGGCAGCTCCATCAAATCAATACGTATCAGTTTTAAGGGATGAAAATGATGATAAATAGGCGAGAGGATTGATGAGCGATGGCTTTTTGTCTCGTGGCTGAGTTTATTATTTTCTCGGGGGGGTGCTCACACAGTTGCTTGTGGCGCATTCACCTTTAAGTATTTTGTTTTTTAAAAATCCTGATTAGCTGGAGTTCTAATTACAGAGTCAGGATTATTCTGGCGCATAAGTAGTGAGGCTTAATAGTAAATCACATGATAGTTAGCGCACATGTCCATCTCCTGCAGTGAGTATTTCTTCCTCTGGAATCATTGCTGATGGCACAGACAGGAGTCCTCTATCTCTGAGCTAATGAAACCATCCTGACACATCATTTTCCCAACACTAACTTTTATCTCCTGTCCTCCTGCAGACTGCAGTAAAATGACCATTATTCTTTCTATGAGCGTGTGTCTTTGTGTGTGTGCGTGTGTCTTTGTATGTGTGTGTTTGTGTGTGTTTATGCCTATCGCCTATGTATGCGTGAACAGCCCTCTCTATTCATCACAAAGTCACCTGTAATGGCTGCTAAATTAACCATGTGTTTCGGGGAGCAAAGCTGGCTTGATGAATCGCTCTGTGGCAGGAGGTGTGTGTGGTCCACTCCCATCCACCTCTACTGTGACCTTTCTCAGGTGTGGAATCCTCTGCTAACTTGGTCTCTCAAACAGCCTCTCCATAGATAAGATGTTTTAACGGATGGTCTGTTGATCAACTGCATGCATCTAGAGAATCAAAAGGAAAAACAAAGAAAAAGAAAAGATTTTTCTCTAAAGTAAAACAACCTAATTTAAAATTAAACTGACATTTGAAAAGGCTAAAAAAATAAGTCCTTCAGCTTGACCTGATTCAAACACACACTCTGCATTTTTAGTTTTGTTATCATTTTAAAAAGAAGCTGCAAAATGCTCAAGACTTATTTTTCATCCCTCTTCTTTGTCTTCTCTTAACTGTTGTCAGTTAGCATTCTTTTGGTTCAGATGCCGACTTTTGAAGCTACCCTTTACTTAAAAATGGGTTTTGTCAGTTGTTACTTCACTTGGTTATTTGAGTTTTAACATGCAGAATCATGTTTCTGCAGATTTTGGCAGCAAGAGGCTGTTTTCTTATTCATCTGCTGAGGGAAAAACACTCTTCTGTGCTTACCTTAAATCTCACTTTAAAAATTTGTATGTATTAGTCTGTGATATTACAAATTTTGATGCTAATTAAGATCTGAAATATTTGCATATTCAGATATTCATTTTTTTTATGAAATAAAATGAGTAGATGTATTTGTAAGAACTGTACATTTTCAGCAGCAGGAGGCAGTTTTTTTTTTTTAAAGTGAAATGGCCCAGATAAACTTGCTGGAATCAAACAGCAGACAGACAGAGGGACTTGTTCAGCCACACACTGAATTAGCATTTAGCTCCCAAAGATCGGATACTTCATCAGGAGTTGGTTGAAACCACAAATGACCTGAAAGGAGACAGAGCAAAAATATACAGATATCAAGGTCAAAGTTTAATGCAGCCAAAAGGCTATGTTAAATACATTACATTATATTATCATATGTCAGTATTGGGTGCTCCAGTCATATTATGCTCAAGGGTTCAGGAGGTAATGTGTGATACCATGATACTTGGCCATAATTAATTTATTTATTAATAGTTACTGAGTTTTTTCTAATTATTTCTTAGAACCTCCTCAAGTATTCAATTCTCATTTAAATAAAACCAGGAAAATTATTTGAAAATTACCTTGCAGATGGAAGAAAGGGCCTTGCATATCTGCAGCTTTTTTCAGCAGCCCTGTGTTCGAATAGTGGGTTTTACAAAGGAAGATTTCTAGCCGAGTGAAATGACCCGGAAGTATCTAAGCAGCAGCCATGATAAGAGCTGTTCGATTTCTTATAGCGACAACACAGTCACAGAGCTCAGAACTAATACACAGGCAATGAAAAGGGAGGGACGGCGCCTGAACCGGGCAGGAGATGTTCAATGACAAGTTCAATGCAGCGCAGCGAGGACACAGACAATTCTCAGAGGAGATGAACGAAACCTGAGTGCGTATCTGTGTGTCTGTTTTTCACTGTTAACGGAGTCTCTATTCTGCATTGTAGTTCCTACACTTCACTGATAAACCGCACAATTGTAAAATAACATGAGACTTCAAGATCTGAGAAAGTTTTAATATCACCTCGACACCTCTGCCCACATTCTCAATAGATGGTATTCCAACCCCCATCTTCCTCTCTCTGCTGCAAGTCTGCGTCACACTTTTTCATCAACTGAGGATTTTTGTAATGCCTTATTTTAGGAGTTGCGATGGTCCCCTCAGCACCCTTATTTTCCGGGTCCATATCCATACTCCGTTTTTTTTTTATTTCAATTCCTACTTTGTTTAATGAATATTAATACAGCCTGCATGAAAAAAAATCAACCAGAATCCACAGGTAAGGCATTACAGTGCACTTATACTGTCTATATTTGAATCATAGTTTCATTGGGGTAGCTTTACATCAATAACGTCAGCTGTTGCATCATTACAAAGCATAGCATAGGTGCAGTCTGAATCACTTAGCGCTGCAGTTGTCTTTCCCTAAGTCTCTGTGAACTCTCCTTCATATCTCTTTGATTTTAAGTTGTTTTCCATTGTGTTAGAGGGAAGTTGTTTTGAAAAGATATGGGAGATAAAATATTTTATTTTTATAACTGCATCTAAGGAGGAGGTTTCAGCACTTGCAGCATGCCTGCTTCTGTGGTAACCCAGGCTAACTCTGTCTACTGTAAGTGAAGATACTGGGCCCTATTGTACACCCAGCACAAATGCCATTTTTGCCACAAGTGTACGATAGCAAACCCACTTGCGTCGGGTCTGTGTGCCGAGGAACGGGAGGTCTGAGAATGAAGGCAGGATGGAGGCGTGTCCTGGCGCATTTGCTGTCTTACACCCGGCAGAATGAGCTCAAATGCGCCAGGAGCCAGAACCTGGTCTAAATGCAGGCGCAGACGTAAAACAGCCTGTACCATAAGATACGGTGCAGATGGCCAACATGCTCACACACTTCTCCGCAATCACACACACCTTTCTTTTCTTTTTTTGCCTCTCAGCAGTGTAAAATATTTAAGTGTGCTTTGAGCATATTTAGTGAAGTTAGTAAAGTGTCCTTTGAAAATATTTTTGATCA